>APFE031499377.1:223954-252359 GCA_000404065.3 Pinus taeda
TCGGACCCACTATACCAAACGGATAAGGAGCTGCCAACCAAGGTCCAGACCGGGTGGGTATCCCCCTTGTTGTCAACCCGATTTTCGAGGCTTCAACACAATCTTACACCTCTCGACATGAGGAATCTAATAAAAATATTATCATCGATGAATAAGATGACCCACACGAAGTTTGGCCCTAGTTGCCAATTTTAACAAAAATCCTACTTGAAAAGCATGATAAAGAAAATATCTCCTTAAAGGTCCAACTTGAAGAAGTAAAAAGAATTGAGGAAGTAATGAAGACCCGAATGAAGAAGAAAGAAAAAGATTGTAAGAAGCTTCAAGAAGAAGATGTGTCAGTGAGAGTTGAAGTTGATAACCTCAATAAGAACTTGAACAACTCACTAGTATTGGATAACATTCTCAATTGTCAAATACCATCAGGCAATAAACCAGTCTTGGCTATACATGTGCATCCTCAAGTAAGGAAGACACAAGCTCCAAGTCTCCAAAGGAAGAAACTCAAAGGGAGTCTAGAAATGTTGCTACTTTTGTTGATCAACAATGGATTGAACCTCCTCCAAGACTAAACAACTTCAGAATATCATCCCACTCTCCCAGGATGAGAACATTTTCTTGGACATTGTTATACTTGCAGAAATTTTGGACATAAAACAATCCACTATAAAATCAATACAAGATATAATTATGTACGAAGTAGAAACGATTACAGATTTCCAAGAAATGACCATAGACCAGGGATTGTACATGGATCTACCAATAGAAACTACAATCCATTTGAACCACAAATGAATCAAAACATTGTACGTTACAAATGCAATAATTTTGGTCACAAGGCACAAGATTGCAGGCTTAAAAATGCTCTAACTATAAAAACAGAGAAGCCAACTATGAAATGGGAAAGGAAAAAGAAGGAAGATTGTAATCTAGCGTTGATCATTGAAGATAAAGAAGATGAATGGTACATAGATAGTGGATATTCGACACATATGACAAGAGATCGAAACAAAATTTTCAGCCTAAAAAGAAAAAGCAACGGTATTTTGTTTGGAGATAACTCCTTTGTCAAGATACTTGTAAAAGGTGTAGTAAATCTTGGAAGTGAACGTATGAAAGCACAAAACTTTTTATTGGTTAAAGATTTGAAGCACAATCTTCTCAGTCTCAGCCAAATGTGTGATCAAGGGTATAATCTCTTGTTTGACTTCCAGAAGTGTGAAATCATAGAAGAAGACTTGGGAAGAATGGTTACAACAAGAAGACCAAATAAAATATACATTATAAATCAAGCAGAGTGGAAGAAAATTGCAACCAAGCAAAAGAACTGTAAGGAAAACAAAGAAGGGTATGATAAGAAGATTGAAGTCCTCTTGAGTGCCATATGTTTAGGGGGAGAAGGCCCAAAGAAGTAAATCACCCTTTGATATTGACATCAAAGGGGGAGAGAAAAGGAAATGTAGCATGGAGACAAAGAAAGTGAAGCATGGAGACAGGAAGAACATGATGATTGATGGAGCATGACGATACGGGGGCATGGGTGTTGACATCAATGACAAAGGGGGAGATTGTTGGAAGAAATTGTCATTGATGTCAAAGGGTGAATAGGTCAGAATTTGTTTGGTGATTTGTGCATAAGTTAGTGAATTTAGATGCAAGGACCCTCTAGATTGGTAGTCTTTATCATTTCATTTCGTTTGATAGGTGGCATGCCTTGTGGATCCTCTTGGTTGGAGAGATATTGATATTTTATGTTTGATGCCCCAAATGGATCGGTATAGCACTAGCTTTTTCCCCATGAAGTTATGGCCTCTTTACTTCATTGTTGTCCTAAAAGGAAGTCAAAATCATAAGTTAATCTAGCCCAAGTTCATGTGTCTAAGTCAGTTTTGAAAAAGGATAAATAAAAGACAAAAACGATTTTTTAAAAGTGGCCTAAGCCTCTCTGTTTGAGTCAAGCTATTAAAAGTTTTTATTAAATGGCATAAGTTCAGGTCAACTCTAGTAAAAGATGGGTTTGTTAAAGGATTAGGTCAGCCTCATAATAGGCCCCTTCAATGTGTATAAATATGTCCTAGTCGTGGACATTCAAGGTGAGAAATTCATGAATCAATAAGGAAGGCCTGAGCAAAACTAAAGCAAAGAAATAGAAGGAAGAATTTCAAGACATGAAAAGCATAGACCAAGATTAAAGGAGAAAAGTTTTTTTTTGTGGATACTGAACTTATTGATCAGATTACTTAAAAGAATTCAGGCATTTTCTATCATAGAATACGTTGGAGAAGTCCATGGAGAAATGTTGTGATTCGAAGGGCACAAATTGGGACTAAAGGATCAAATCTTTCATGTGGTAAATTTCATGTGTAAGATCAATTCTAAGGCATATTCTACCTGCTCTGAGGCCCCTCTTCTGAGATAAACTTTGGCCCTGTCTTCTGTGGATAACTCGTTGAAAAGAGCACTAATATGACGCATATTTTCGTTGACCTGAGGCAAACCTTCTGTGGTTGGTCTGAAACTCTCTAGGCAAAAGTTTCTAAGTTAGATTGAATTCAAGGTTCTTTGTGACAGGTCCTGATCTAAGGTTCTCATTGGCAAAGGTCTGAGTCTATAAGGCCCACTGATTAGAAGACAGATTAAGGCCTATCTAAAGTACATTCGGCCCTAGTTAGGGTAGTCCTAAAGCCAACTTGAAAGATCATTTTGAGATCATTCCTTCTATTGTTTCAAGCTTGTCTAAAAAATACTTTGTGGCAAATCAATTTACGGGTTAGGGCAAGTGAAAGGCATCACTTTGAAGCAAATATTGAAGTTGTCTATGTAGCATACCTTAATATCAGTCTTGTAGAAGGTTGAAGAAGAGATTGGTGCATGTCTTGATACTTCTAGAAGTCTTAAAGCAAAATCCTTGAAGCATCCCTCTAATGAAGTTATGGAGTAGCCTTGACAAAGTTTTGGAGCAAAACATGAAGAACTTGTGAGGAAAAATCAAAGGCAAAGTAAGGACACTTGTATTGAGGATCTGAGGTACGCAGTTTATTGTTGAACTATCCACAGATTGCATATTCAAAGTATGAGCTAATGCAACATGCAAGTTGGACACGACAAAGGGACAATATTGAAGTTGTAAATAACGAGTGTTTAAATATTGTTGTATTTGGGTCATTGTTCCTAGTATGGGAGCCCAAGAGGTTTTTGTTTTATCTTTAATTCTATAGGGTCGCAAGGTGGTGTTAGGGAAGGAAGTTGTAACTTCCCTTAGGGGGTGGTTGCCTCCTTTTAATGGGATTTGATAACCCTGGGGTTGTAGCCCTTCTAGTTGTAGTTGTTAAATCCGGAAGTTGTAGCTTCCCTTGTAATATAAATAAATTGTTTATATATATCTTATGTTCCTTTGATGTGATGTTATTGATACTAAATTGTAAGAAAAAGTGAAATATTGATTCAACACCCCGCCCCCTCACCCCTCCACCCGCTCAATATTTCCAACATATTTGACATGTCTTTTCTTAGGGTCTTTTAAGGTAATCAAAGGCAACCCTTGTAAGTTGGTCATATATGAAGCACAAAATTCATTGTTCATGCAAATACGTTGAATGCATCAAGTTGAGGCCAAAACTAAATTGCATTGTATAGGGAAATGGAAAAACATATCTTAAAATTGAACAAGTTGGAAACATGACCCCCAAAAAATCAAGAAACGAGGAAATGTGATACGTGTGTGTGTTTGAGAAAATTATATTTAAACTTCGAAAAAGACATTTAAGTTTTAAGTTTTCGCATTATAATTTAAAATACATATACAAATACATGAATAAATGAGCTAAGGCTAAGTACCAAGGGCCAAGAAAATCACACTAGAACAAATATCTACATATCATTGTGATTATTGAATATATTGGGATCCTCATCATCAATATCACCCTCTAAGCATTAAAATAAAATAGAAAAATCTTAACATGTCAAATCCAAATTTTGTTTGAATGGCAGATACATTTTTACTAGGGTCATGATAGAGGAGTTCAACAATCAATACCACTAACATCAAGGTGCATAGAGGGTTTGGTGCTTTTGATTAAATCTCAGTTCCAGACCCTCATACACAACAAAATCCAATGGAACCTTTGCAATCCTCCCAACCCCGAAATCCTAAAAATTGTTAAGTCAATTGGATTTTGAGTGGAATCTAAACTTCTACTTTCTCCATATGAAATCCAACGAGGTTTGAACCACTATCAAACATCCTAAAACAATTAATGATAATGTTAAAAATGAAAATGATAGATAATAGGAAAATGTCACTTTTACTTCAAACATTACCATTAATTACATAGCATATTTTTGATATTACCATTAATTACATACCATTAGCAGGGCCTTAGGGTTGAGTATTAGGTTGTCTCAATTTTTTTTAAGATCTAACAAATTTGCATTATGTCCACATGCGCTGCTAGTACACATTGTACGGCCAGTGAAACGTATTGTATGGCATCTGAAATGCATTTCAAAAATGTGTTTGAAACATTTTTCAACTGTGTTTCAAATATTTTCATAATAAAACATGCTTGGTACACTAAGGGGGTGCATTTCCTGTAACTTAGGGCCAAAAAAAACAAGGAGATCTTCTCAATCAGCAACTCAATTTCAAAGCCATGTTTAATAGTTCCAATCAACTAAGCGTTTCCAATACACAATCTCCGCCAATTAATCTTCCATAGCTTTATAGCTATGTCTCTGCCACCACACTATTTTGTTTGGTATTTTGTCTTCTTTGTTCCACAGCTTTATATCTATGTCTTTGCCACCACACTATTTTGTTTGGTATTTTGTCTTCTTTGTTCCACCCTTTAACAGAGTCGTATGTTGCCACTAATACATACTTTGCATTCAATGTCATCCACAATCTGATTTTGTCTTCGCAATCTATGTCATCTGCAAACCTTTCAATGACCTCGTACATCTAGAGTTAGGTAACAGAATAAATTATTGTCTCAAGAGGATGTCTCGATAATATTCAAACATAATGATTTGTTCATATCATAGACATGTCAAAAGTACATCCATCCATATGCAATCAAGGGGTACAAACATTATATGTAAGATGCCATCCATTCTCTTGTGATTGATCCCTTAAACTGCTAACAACTGCTTTCTTTTGACATTTTCTTACGTTATCAAAAATCTCTGGGTAGAAAAGTTAGGCTTATAGATTAGCGGCACAATGAACTAAAGGTTATGCCTTTTCTTGAATAAGTTGAAATATAAAAGTGTGAACACAAGACACCAAGAGGGATGCAAGAATAGTGAGATTGTATGGATTTGCAAATTTGTAGCAGACAAGGTGTGAAGCTCCAATGAAAATGTGATGCCCAGAATTACACTTGAGCGTCCAGCTTTGCCAACTGAAATAAAATCTTAAAAATAAACAAATAAACTCACTGAAGCAGTTAAATGAATTTTTCTAATGCATACTTAGTTGATTTTGTAATACGATAAAACAAGGAATAATGCAAACATCCCAGGTACGTACAAAATACATGACATTGTTTTGATGCAGGCATTTCATACATGATATAGATCAGATTTGCCGGAATAGAAAGTAGATAGAGGAATTTACTCACAATAAGACTCGTACATATCTGTTTTCTGCCGACCAAGTCTTGAAAAAAAAATTATGAAATTATATCCATATCTAAAAAGGGCTGCAAGAGCTAGGGGGTTTGAACTTTGCAGTTCACCGGTGAAGATGGTAGCATGTTGGGCCACCCACTATGGTTCAATTCCCCAGAGGTAATGCAATTTGGTGCAAGTCCTGGGTGATTTTGCTGCAAGAGTATTTCCTCAACGTTGCAGTGTGGCCAAGAGCAAGATTATTGTATTCACCATTTGCGGGTCATTGCACTTGCAATAATGGCCAATTTGTGGTGCCCAAAGGAAGCAGTTCCAAAAAACACAAGCCACAGGAAATACTTGTCTATCCACTGTGTCCACAGCGTACAACTCAAACAATCATACAGACAAACACTGATTTATAGGGCAAGATCAAAAAGGTCGGAAAACATAAAACGTTCAAGGAAAGTTCAGACCTATAAACTCCACCAGACTACAATATCAAGTTGGAATCTACCAATTACTTTAGTTAATAAATTAATTTTATCAGCTTATGTACTATACTAAAACACAATGTTCCACTAATTATACTGGTTGGGGATGCAGAGTAGCGAAACGCACATAGGGGACATGTGAGACTAATGTCACATTTTAGAGAAATTCAGGGGGCATGGGAGGACGTTGAGTTCCTTGTCCCTAATATTATAAAAATAAATAAAGTAATGATAAATCCCAACAATAACAACTCATCACATGCAAATTTATGATTGTGCAATTCAATGGAAACATCCTAGTCTCTAAAATTATAGAAATAAATGAAGTAATGTTAAATTCCAACGATAACAATTTATCCCATGCAAATTCATGATTGTGCAATCCAATGGACATTGGAAACGCTATAATCCTACCAATCCTGGAATTCTGAAAACTATTAAGTATGTTGAATTCTGAATGGGATATGAAATTCTACCTTCTCCATATGAAGTCCGATGAGGTTGGAATCACTCTCAAAGATCCTGAAACAATTAATGGTAATGTTAAAAATTTTAGTAATAGACAACTCTTACTTTAAGTATTTAATATTACCATTAATTACCAAGATCATAAACTCCTCGAGGCTCTTTTTTCTGTCTTAAAGAGTTGCTCGAAAAAAAAGTTGGGGGGCTGTTGAGGTGGGGTGACCAGGCATCCCCCTATTTGGGAGGGGGTCGTCTGGACCCGAGACCCCCTCCTTTTGTGGGAACGCATTTCCCATACTAAGCAAAAGTTTCCCATGCATTTCCCCAAAAGGGAATGTAGCAAAACGTTTCCCATGCATTTCCCCAAAAGGGAATGTAACAAAACGTTTCCCTAGGCACACCTCCCTCCTCCACCCCCAAAGTGTGGAAAATGTGGGGGCACATCCCTATGGAACATTGCTGAAACATTGAGTTCACAGCTAACAAGCAGACACCAATCTAAACCCTGGTCTAATATGCATCTCGAGGATGAGAAGCTCAAGGTTGCATAGCTCGAATTCCAATACTTTGTAGTCTAATACATTGACATTTGTGTGAAGCTCAAGATATGGAACCTCAAGGTGCATGTCAGACCTAGGATTAGATGGGTCTGTACCAATGTCCATATACCATTCACCTAAGACACCCTATAGACTCAAGACATCATTGAGGAGTTGATGGACTGCCCACCCGAAACAAGTTTTAAAGCACCTCGCTTATCTCGGTGCCATTAAGATGTCCAGAAGTTTTGGATATTTTCACCTTGGCACCACAAACAAAGGTCGATATACAAGCTTTGTTGATTGCCCTTAACTTTTTTACGTAAGCACAAGTTCAATGCATTGAAATCAAATATATTATTTACTCCAAAAAAATTAATGATTGCACTCTGATATCTGGTCCCGACTACTATTTCAAGTCAAATTTTGAAAATGGAAATCGTAAGGTCAAATATCTAGTTAACGAAGCAGACACTGTTGGCCTCTGTATTCATGAACAAAATCAAAGATACCACTCTTCGTGTCACTTCTGTCATATAGCAACTAGAAACATGAAACTTTCTTGCATGTGTGACATTTGATTCCATTGAATTCAATACACAACCACAACACTTCCTGCCAAATGAGAAGAATCATTTAATTTACATATACAACTTGCCAAATATTCAAATATCATGTCAGCAATGTTGCATTTGAAGGAATGGACTTGCTCTGTGCGTACAATAATAGAGCAATTTATTTCCTCTTCCACAACACTAACTCCTAGAGTATCCCGCATGAATTTAACAGCAAGAAGCCTGCTATCAGCTTCAGTAAAAATGAATCAGTGCATCTAAAATACATCCCTGCCAACTTGATGTTGACTCACATTCAAAGTCCTTTCATATTGTGGTAATGATACTTTTCATTCACTTTGCTCTGAAATGATTGCCACATTTTCTGTAGAGATCTTGTAGTTTCAATATCCCAACCAAAATCTCCTTCTAGACATGGAAGGAAGCTTTTAATTCTACAAATCACTTGAGCTGGTGATGCTATAGCTATTCCGCTGAACAGCTGTCATTTTATACAGATCAATTCTGCCTCCTCTATCTAAAATTATGTTACAGGTTGAACTCCGACTGTTCTTAGACGAAACCGGTAATGAGGTTCAGAGTCCTCATCCTCTTCGTCATCACTTGAATCACTTTCCACTTTATCCCATCTAGAATAATCCAACCCAGAGTGACCTTTTGGCTTTGGTATAGCATCCCATCCTTTTGGGTGTGATGTAGATATCCCTTGGGATGATGAAGATGATGACTCTGAATTTGGGGACGACTCTTGAGTTGATTCATTTACTGGAAACTTCTGAGTTGGGGAGCCATTCAATGGGGACTTACGAGTTACAGGTGAGCGGCTCTGTGTTTCTTCCGCATCAGAAGCAAGTACCTCTTCTTCAGATTCAGGTATAGGAGCCAATGACTGCAAAATGCGAGAAAAAAGGAAAACCTTAGTACAGCATTAATGGAAATTGTAAGCAGCAACTAGATGCTTAGATAAGAAACTCACTAGCTGTGTTCTCAATCGAGCTTGTAGATTCCGATAAACATCGGATGATGGATTAAATTCAATAAGCCTATTGACATCAAAGAGGGCTGAGTGATAGTCCTTCATGGCCACCAGTGTCTGTGCCCTCAGCATCAATGCTCCTGAATGCTTTCGGTCTAGTTCAAGCACCGCACTACACTCCTCAGCTGCCTAT
Organism: Pinus taeda; assembly: GCA_000404065.3. Lineage (NCBI taxonomy): Eukaryota > Viridiplantae > Streptophyta > Pinopsida > Pinales > Pinaceae > Pinus > Pinus taeda. The sequence continues at coordinate 232,807 of APFE031499377.1, forward strand.
AATTTTCAGTCAAGCAGTCAGACCATAATATCAAGACACTTAGCAAGCACACAGAACCTGTTTTCAGTCTTTACTCACTACCAGAGGTAAAACACACAACATAGGAATGTTAACAAAAAGCATGATAACATCATCAAAGATAACATAATAAGATGTTTGGAATAAATATTAGCTAAATCATTGATTGCCAACAACGATAAAATCCCTAACAATAGGTTACTAGTAACTACATATATAAGGTCATTCCACCACCAAGAAAGCCCAAATACTAAATAAAAGTTAAAACATTCGTTTAAGGGGCATGCTAAACACTGAGTAAAATATGCCACTTAACTAACTCCTCTGACTCCTGATTTACAAACAAGAAAAGACTATCAAACTATCAATGTGTTTATTCACAAATTACAATTTACAAATAATAAGCATCATAGAGGAGCAGTACAATTACTTATTTGTCAATTTACTTGTCACCAGCCTAGATCCATCCTAACCCCAGATCTATAAACCACCTAGAGAAATAAAATCCCTTGAAGTTTAAACCTTTTTGACAGTGGTGCGAAAACTTGTGGACAGGTTTGCACCTCAAGGAATTTGATCCTTCTCAACACTTCATAGATCTGGGGTTTAGATGAATTGAGGCAGGTTATTATTAACATATACATGTGTGTGAGAAAATTCAACATGATGTCAGGATTACACTCACTCACTCATGACACCTCCCCCATATTGAGCCGTATAATGTGCCTCAGGACAGAGATATTAATTACCATGCAAAGCTTTTGCTGCCCGTACCCACCCATAGTGCTTAGTAATGTTGCTGTCAGTTCATATGCATTATTTAATAATTAAAACTTAATATTCAGAGCCAAAGAGGCTCTAACTCAGCCTATGGACATCAATAAACGTTTTATTGCATATAAGGCAGCACTCTTTCTTACCTGAATCCATTCCCTCTTTCTTAGTAGAATTTTAAAATATAATGAAGGGCGAGAGGACTCATGATAACAAAAAAATTGGTATGTAAATTACTGAGTGCTGAAGCATTACTAGTGATTGGATACACAAAATATTTTGTTTCCCTCTTTATGTTATCTCTATTTATCATTGCTGAAAAAAATCAGTGATTCAGTGTTGACAAAAAATCGGCAACTTCTTGGTAACATTGGCAAAAGAATCAGCAAAAATTGGCAAACCACAGTAAGCATTAAAAATTACAAAACATTTTTATTTTTTATTTTTTGAACATATAAACCAACACCAACATCAAATAAACACATTAGCACATAAATATGGGAAAAACACCAATATATATAATGTAGTGGATGCCAAATCAAAAATGATATATCAAAGTCAATACTGAACCCTAAACCCTAATAGCTGTCCAATCAAGAACTCAAAAGAGAACAATCAATACAAAATGACATCAAATATATAAATGTATCTCATCATCATGAGTTATCTACAATGAAAAACCTAGCACCTAGCTATCTATTACCAATGACCTCTCCCCCTTCTATGGGAAAAGGCCATATCTCGCTTGCCACTAAGGTCCTATGTAGTCTATTTGACACCAACTAAAGGGTGTAGTTGTAACACTGTGTAGGGTGGTGCTGATGCTGCCACATCACTCTTCATGACGTCAAGGGCTCCTTTGCCCTCCAAGTTTGTTGCTCTTCTCTTGCCCCATGCAGCTACCATTGCTCCACCTTTAACCACACAGATGTCTATTCCATAATAGGTGCCTCGTACTCCACCCTCCACTAAGACAACATGTTAATATTGTCAAAGGAAATGGCATCCACATCAAGATTTTCTCCAGCTGCGTCACCCATAGTCAAAGGTTGTAGTGGACATACCAAATCATTAAGACATGAAAATCCCAACTTGTAAGAGGGTCCTGATAAATTTGATGAGTCTTGAGAGTCATAAATTATATAATTGTAATTGCTTAGTTGAAGTTTTAACCTATTGCGTTTCTTTCAGCATATTTTTTCAAACACATTCCAACTGCACTTGCATCCTAAAGTGCTACAAGTTTGGCTAAGAACTCGAATGAAAAACTTATGTAAATTTGGCGCTCTTGCACCATAATTTCACCACCAAACATCTAGAATTTAAGAAAAAAAAAGACTTAAATTACATTTCAATACAATGGAAAATAGGAATTAAGGAAGACATAATTCAACTTGCAAATAAAACACAATTAAATTCTAAAATTCTAAAATCTAATGGCTTATGTGCCATCATAACATTGCTTTTATTGACAACATCAGTGAAGCCAATAGTTTGTTAGCATCCCAATACATCTCCATGTCATGATTCTTTGTTCTTGGAGCATCAACATCAAGTACCATCCTCTGGAGACATGTTAGGAGCCCTTCCATCACCTCACCATCAAAATCAAAGTTGCATGAGTAAGCATAGGGAAGGTTGAGGAAAATTTTGCTGCATTAATGGGCTAATAGAGCATCCCAGTTCATTGACTTTCAATCAAATACTAGATCATCATGTATTTATCATCTCAGAGGGTGCCCTTGCCCACATAGAACCATTATGGAAGCTGCCAAAGCCATGTTTCATGATAAAGAGTTACCAATGTTTCTATGGGGAGAAGTTGTGAAGGCTATTGTGTATGTTCAAAATAGATGCCCACATCGAGTCTTGGATTATGACTCTCGAAGACGTCTTTATAGGTGAGAGACCCAATGTTTATGTTCATGCTCCTAAGGAGAAGAGGACAAAGTTGGAGCCTTCTGGGAAGAAGGGAACTTTTGTGTGCTACAATGAAGATTTAAAGGCCTTGAGGGTCTATATTCCAACTTGTAGGGATGTTATCTTTGATGAAGATGTTGCTTTTTGAAAGTCCAAGGGTTCACACTTGGACTCTAATGATGAGATATAAGTGGCTCTGAAGAATGTGGAATCGAAACCTAAAGAACCTGAACGGGTGGATCAAGATCCTCATGAAGAATCTGATGATCATGAACTTGTTGAATCTCCTAGAGCCATTGTACCTGAGACTAGAAAGGGACATGCCTGGCTTGAAAGAACATTGAAGGAAGTTGAAGGACATGTTGCAGCTCGTGGGACCTTCGGGGAAAGCAAGAAGTCGGAAAGTTACTCTGGTTACACAACCTTGATGTGCAAGATCATTAAATCCGAGCCATCCACCTATGAAGAAGCAGCTAAGGAACAAGTTTGGAAAGTTGCTATGACTGAAGAATATCAATCTGTATTGAAGAACGATGTTTGGGAAATTGTGCCAAGGCTTGAAGGAAAGTTTGCTGTGTCTTCAAAGTGGATTTACAAAATTAAGCATGTTGCTGATGGAAGTGTTGAAAAGTACAAGGCTAGATTTGTGGCTCGTGGATTCTCCTAGAAAAGGGAGAGGATTATGAAGACACGTTTGCTCTTGTTGCTAGGTATGCATCTACTAGATCTGTCATTGCTCTTGCTTCTATCGCAGGTTGGAAATTGCATCAAATGGAAGTCAAAATTGCTTTTCTGAATGGGGTCATTGAAGAAGAAGTCTATGTAGAATTTCCTTGAAATTCTGCAGCAGCTAAGATGACAAAATGTAAAACTAATTTCATTGCACCAAGACATAGAATTCTCTACTAAATAAGCAGCGGAATAGAAACAAAGATAATGAACCAGTCATACACAATAACACAGTGTTTTTCTAGGGAACCCAACTGGGAAAACCTTTTGATTTGCTATAGAATTTTACTAATATAATTCTGAGCAATTGATCTCTTTACAAGGAAACACTATTTCACTAGAGAACAAGCTTGTTGTCATTGCTAACCCTTTGCATGAAATCTCCTTGCAGGAAACCTGACCCAGCTCCTCAATCCTTGAGCAGTCTCTGCCCCTATTTTCTAGCGTTGAAAATCTCCTATTTCCTAGTGCAATAGTGGCCTGTTTTCTTTAGGAATTCTTCCTAATTCCTAGCTTAAACCTACACAATGAATGTCTTCTTGTCACAGTGTATGGATCGTCCAAGGTACGCTCTATCCATGACAAGCTCTCATACACAAAACCTCGTGCATACAAGAATGATCAAAGATGTGCCTTCATCCTCCTTTTATATTATTCGATCATGTTATATCTGGCAAGTTCGAATTTAGAACACGACTGAAGTTTGACTTGTTAACTAAGTTGAACTGCTAGTTAAAAAGTCCTTCCTTCAATCAAGACTTGAAGCTCATCAACTTGTTCCCTTCTAAATATGAACTCACACTTGGATAGCCACATAACTGAGCCTCCAACTAGCGCACGAACAAACTAATTCGTCCTTTTCCATGAACTCATACTTAAGAAAAGAAGAACACATTGAAGTCTTTCTTGACTAAAGCACTAGTCAAGAGGAAGACCTTCTTCGCTACACTTTTCAACAGTCTATATTGAGTAACCCCAGGGTTTTGAGGTCCATGATAGAGAAACACATGTTCGCAAATTGAAGAAAGCCTTGTATGGGCTAAAGCAGGCCCCTCGTGCATGGTATTCCCATATTGATGGTTATCTGAGGAGTCTTGGTTTTAAGAAGGGCAATGTTGATCCAAACTTATATTTTAAAGTTGTTGATAGGGAGCCCTTGATGTTGCTGTTGTATGTGGATGATTTGTTTATGACCGGGGCTGAGGTTCTAATTGTCCAGTGTAGGAGGGAGTTGGTATCTGAATTTGAAATGAAGGATCTTGGTCTCATGCATTACTATTTACGATTGGAAATTTGGATAGACCCTGATGGAATCATTGTTGGCCAAGGCAAATACACTATTTCGATCCTTCAATGATTTGGTATGATGGACTGCAAGTCCATGGACACTCCTATGGTGACTGTTATTTTTTGGTAGCATCGAATGTGCTCTAACCATGAAAATTGGTGGATAGGCTAAGGCACATGAGTTCTAAAGGACCCAAAAACCATTTGGTGAAATTCCACCCGGATTGTATTATATTAAAATAAATAATATTTTTAATGGGGTTCCTAAAACTTAGGAAAATTAAAGTATTAATGGGTATTAATCAAAATATGGGTGAGAATGATCTAAAAAGCGGATCAAATCAAGTTTTAATCTTAGTTTTTGATTAGAGACTTAATCTCGTTCATTGAAGTCTCAACAAGAAAAGTATAAGAAGGTTTGGAGTTCATTTAGAAACACGCACGGAGAAAACGAATTCATCTGGAGTTCGATTTCTGGGGCTAGGAAGCTGAGAATTCGAATTGAGTGATCATTCTGCAGCAGAGGGGCAAGGATAGTTTGGGAATACTGGGCAGAGAGGCGAAGAGACACTAGTGGAGGCAGTGCAACAGCTAGAAGGACTGACGTTGGGCCAATATGGGCCCACGCAGGCCTGACGCAGAGCCAGAAGGGCCAGCGTAGAGCAGAAGCTGCCCTCCATGCAGAACGCTAGAACTGTCGAGGAACTGTTGGAACAACCGGGAGAGGTTGACACAGAAGTTCCAGAGGCCGAAGAGACAGCGCAAAAGCCGACGCAGAGCCTGTAAGGCTGACATAGTGCCAGCGCAGAGATAGTCGAGGTTAGCTAGTTCTATTGTTGGATTAGTCGAAATCTGCCGAGTGAAGTGAGGTAAAACTCACTCAGTTTTCCGCCATTATATTTTCTCTACCACTAGATTGTCGGGAGGGCATCCAGCGTTGTATTCAGAATTACTGCTTAATAATAGAAAACCCTCATATTTGTTGCACCGTTTTCCCACATTGGGTTTTTTCAAGGACTATTTTGTCCAAAAATAATTGTGTCCTACGTGTCTTGTTCCTTGCTCAGTTTTACGTTTCATGTAATCAAATTCAAAGTAGTGTCGACTACAGAAGTAATTTACTTCAGTATTCAGAAAATAACTTGATAATGTATATTAAAATCAAGTAGGAGAAGTAAATTCAGTTTTGCTGCAGTAGGGGTTCCTTGGAGTAGGAATTTTCACATGGTACCATAGCATTGATTTTGAAACAGGAAGAGCAGATCTAGCGCTGAGCAGAGAGGCCAATAGCTGCATTTGGCAGCAATTCGAATCCCCTTGAAGGGATTGCGCAGTCCTTGCCGGGAAAGCAGAAATTCCGAGGAAATGTCTCTCTCAAAGAGTCTACAAAGAGGAACGATTTCCAATTCGTGAGTTTCCAGATGCAAAGGGAGTGATGCAGAGCCTCAGCGTAGTGCTTGAAGGGCGCAGTTTCTACCGGGGCAGAAATCCATCGAAAAAGAGCAAAGACACATAGAAGGGGAATTTTCTCCGCAAAGGACTTTTCTCGCCAAAAGTTCGAATTTTTCACTTGTTGGGCAACAAATCAATGTTGCGCAATGACTAGAGGATTCAATTCGACAGTTTGGGTGAGATGGCATCACATGGGCTTAGAGATCAGGATAGATTGGAAGGACCTTCCAATTATGTCATATGGAAGACCAAAATCTTAGTTGTTCTGGAGGAGTACGATCTCGAAGCTTACATCAAGAGTGTTGTGGTTGTTCCCGCAGACAATGATCAGAAGAAGAAGTACAAGGTTGATCACGGGAAGGCAAAGAGTTTCATACTCGATGGAGTTCGAGATCATGTGGTCTCACACTTGCAGGGCAAAGATACAGCCCGAGAGATGTGGGAAGCTTTGTCTTCACTGTATGAAGGCTCTTCCGAACAACGGAAGATGTACTTAGAACAAAAGTTGCAGCGAACATTGATGTAGAAGGGAGAAGGGGTTAACTCCTACCTTCAATGTCTTCAGGACACCAGAGACCAACTTGGTGCAGTGGTGTCTACTCTTCAGTCTACCACAATGGTAAAGACAACCCTAAATGGAGTTTCGGATGAATGGCAAGTCTTTGTCCAAAGTATATTGGGCAGGGAAAGGCTACCTTCATGGGAGGAGATGTGGGTAGCCCTTCAATAGAAGGAATTAAGGAGGGATCTAGTTAAGGTCAACCTCAATGGCAGCAATGGAAGTGGCACGAGGACCGAGGAGGAGGAGAACATAGCTCTAGCATCAAAGGGATAGCAGAAGAAGGACATTTCGAAGGTGAAATGTTTCAGATGTGGCAAGATGGGCCACTTTGCATCCCAATGTCCTTTGAAGCAAAAGGGTAAGGATGAGAAACATGATCCTAAGGCTGCTCCAGCAAAAATTGACGAATATGAGTTTGACATGAGTGCCCACACATCTCTAAGAGGAAAATGGGGCGATATTGAGTTGTAGTCAGGAGGAATACATGCGGGTAGGATCCTTGAGGAGTCCACCTCTTGGATCAATTCCTTGCTACGAGAGCCCGAGAATCAACAGTAGCGAGATGGACTTAGTGTTAGATGATGCAATGGATTGCTTGGAGAGACAGATGCAATAGCTTGAGACCAAAGACTGATCAGCGCAGGGCAAGGTTGGCAGCAGTGTAGATGGCACAGTGCAGAAGTCAACAGTAGCGGAGAAGATTGAGAGGGTCAGAGACTAGTAGCAGTCAGATTCCAACATCCATGGTATTATGTTGGACACAGTTAGTTCAGAAATTTGAGATGCTTTTCCATTGCTAAGCAGCAACAATTGGAAAATGACGCAATGCAAAGCTAGCAGTGGCAGTGATAGCGGCAAATGTAGAGGGAGCTATAGTACAGATGCAGCAGATGCAGAGGGAGCTATAGTACAGATATGCAGCAGGGGCAGTGGCAGTGCCATGGGCAGCAGTACAGTAGCAGCAGCAGCACAGTGTTGGTGGAAGCAACAGTGCAAAAAGAGATGCTTCAGAAACAGAGGAGCATGCAGTTGGACATTGTTGCTAGAGCACATTCCTCGCTAAGAGGGAGTGTTAGTTTTTGGTAGCATCGGATATGCTCTAGCCATGAAAATTGGTGGAGAGGCTAAGGCGCATGAGTTCTAAATAACCAGAAACCATTTGGTTAAATTCCACCCAGATTATATTTTATTAAAATAATTAATATTTTTAATGGGGTTCCTAAGTCTAAATTTAGGTAAATTGAAGTATTAATGGGTATTAATCAAAATATGGGTGAGAATGATCTAGAAAGCGGATCAAGTCAAGTTTAATCTTAGTCGTTGATTAGAGACTTAATCTCGACCGTTGAAGTCTCAATGAGAAATGTATAAGAAGGAGGCTTGGGGTTCATTTGGAAACACACACGGAGAGAACGAATTGATCTAGAGTTTGATTTCTAGGGCTAGGAAGCTAAGAATTCAAACTAAGTGATCATTCTGCAGCAGAGGGGTAGAGATAGTTTAGGAATACTGAACAGAGAGGCTGAGAGACACTAGTGGAGGCAGTGCAGCAGCTAGAAGGACTGACACTAGGCCAATCTGGACCCACGCAGGCCTGATGTAGAGCTAGAAGGGCCCAGCGTAGAGCAGAAGCTACCCTCCATGTAGAAAGTTGGAACTATCGGGAACTTTCGGAACAGCCAGGAGAGGTTAACGCAGAAGTTCCAGAGGCAGAAGAGACAACACAGAAGCTGACGTAGGGCAAGCGCAGAGATAGTCAGGTTTAGCCAATTTTGTTGTTGGATAAGCTGGGATCTACCAAGTGAAGTGAGGTAAAACTCACTCAATTTTCTACCATTATATTTTCTCTGTCACTGGATTGTAGGAGGGCATCCAGCGTTGTATTCAAAATTACTACTTACCAATAGAATTACTATCAGTTTCTCATAACATTGTATATATCAATTTTATCAGTTTTTCTTTTTCAAAATAATTTGCTCAGTTTTTTGTTTCATGTAATCAAATTTAAAGTAGTGTATGTTGTCAAAGTAATTTACTTCAATATTCAGAAAATAACTTGATAATGTATATTAAAATCAAGTAGGAGAAGTAAATTCAGTTTCGTTACAGTAAAGGTTCCTTGGAGTAAGAATTTTCACAGTGACGAATTTGAAGAAGATCTGTGAGTCTGATTTGATTGATCCCTTAATGTATCGCAAATTGATTGGCTCGTTGAACTATTTTGTGAATACTAGACCTGATATTTGTTACGCTGTGAACACATTGAGCCAATTCTTCGTTGAGCCCTGACATATATATTGGGTTGCAATGAAACATATTCTGAGATATTTGCATGGTACCATTGAAAATGGTTTGAGTTATGCTTCTAATGGAGAATGGCAGTCGCATGGATTTATTGATGTTGATTGGGCTAATAGCTTTGATGATAGGAAGAGCACCTTTGGATTCTATTTTGGCTTAGGCTCCGCTATGATTTCATGGTCTAGTAGAAAGCAAAATTCTATTTCTCTGAGTACAGTTGAAGCATAATATATTGTTGCATGTTCTACCTGTTGAGAAGTTTTGTGGCTTTGAAAATTGTTTGTTGGTTTGCTATGTTGGAATCAACCATTATATATTTTGATAATCAAAGTTGTGTGAAGCTTTCTGAGAACCCGGTGTTCCATGACAGGTCAAAGCACATTGAATTTACGTATCACTATATTTGGAATATTGTCCAGAGGGGAGCTGTGAAGCTCGAATATGTCCCTATTGACGAATAGGTTCCTATTGTGTTGACAAAGTCATTGTCCCATACCAAGTTTGCTTATTTCAGAGAACAACTTGGAGTCGTTGAGAACCCCTCTATGTGAGAGAGGGAGCACTGACTAAACAGCATCATGTGATGGACAATCTTCCTTGGGCTAAGGCCAAGAGACCTATGGATTGGTCGGGAAGATTGTCACTCCCCTAGGTCAATGGGCTAGGAGACCAATGAGTTTGGTCAGGGAGCTTGGTTCTGAGGAATGGATTGATCTTGTGTTCTCTCCCTTAGGTCGTGAACCGAGAGACTATATAGTCAGGGATTGAGATAGGGATTCCTCCCTTAGGATGTGGGCTAGGAGACTGTGTTTGTGGTCGGGGAGATGTACCCTGTGTATATGATTGAGATATGTATTCCTTCCTTAGGTTGTAGGCCAGGAGACCGATGTACCCTATGCATGTGTTTGGTTTGGTCCCACTGGTCAATGGGATACTGACCTGGATGCCATGGTGTTGTGGCTATTGGGATGTGTTGGATGTTGTGTATCTTTCCTTATGTTGAGATTGATGATCTCTCCCTTAGGCAGTATGTCAGCCCTTGGGAGACCTATGGATTAGTTGGGGAGATTGATCTTGATAAAGAGAGAGACTTGTGTTTATCCCTTAGGCTATGAACCAGGGGACTTGTGGATTGGTCAGGGAAATTGATTTTGAGAGAGAATGAAGAGTACCTCCCTAGCTAAGAGAGAGTGTTGAAAAATGATGTAGCTGCGGTTGATATTTTCATTGGAAATTAATGGAGACAATTCATAATTGACTTTGACCAAGTCGGCCTCACGAACATTAAGTCGGCCCCACGTCTGTGAAAAGGCACCTCCTAAAACTCATATAAATAGAGATGCATTGAACCTCATTTGGACACACATTCATTTGAAAATCACAAAGGCTAATCCTTGCGTGTGAAGGAGTCAAAGGAGGATTTCTGACCAACGTTTACCAACTTCATTCTATCTATTTTGACTTGCGTTGACTTAGGTTTTTTTGGATCTGTTTTACCAAGTTCTTGACTATTGAATAAGGCCGAAAAGTTGTGGATGATCATTAAATTGTTTGACTAAATTTTTAGCTCGTTGACTTCTGTTGACCACAGGGTTTGATTGAGGCATTTGACTGAGGATTTCAGGGACTTTGTTGATTGAGATGGACTAAATTTCGATCCCCCTATTTCAGAGCTTTCACAAGCCGAAATTCGGTCTTACTGTTGTAGACATATACTTTGACCAGAGTTGACTTTCTCTCTCTTTCTTGATTGGTTTTGACTCGGACATTTTGAGGTCAGATTTGGAATCTTGTTGGAATATTCTTTGATGTATTGTTGATGAACAAAATTTCTCTCATAAAGAAAGATTGGTTGGGTTTTCCCCTTATGGTTTTTTCCTAAGTTACCAGGATTCGGATACGGATCCGGATTCGGAAACGGATCCGCCAGTTTTTTGAAAAGCCGGGATCCGGATACGGCAAGTACAAACAATATAAAATATTTTATAATTTTTAAAAATTAAATTTACATAAAATAAATAAAAATATATATTAATTTTTAAATATATATAAAAAAAACAATATAAATATTTTATAATTTTTAAAAATTAAATTTACATAAAAATAAATAAAAACATTATATTAATTTTTAAATATATAGTTTTATATATAGTTACCTATAAAAATATATATTAGATAATTAATATCAGAATTAAGTTTATCATTTATAAATATTAATTAAATTTGTAATAATTAAAAAAATTATATTTTCTATTTAAAATTTTAAATATAAAACTTCTATATAATAATTTTAAAATAATTATTAGTTTTCAAGTGAAAAATAATTATTAATTTAATATATTAAAATTAATGTGTCTAATATTGAAACATTAATTACTACTTATTATATTTAATATAAATAAAGGTACTTTATGAAACTTTTAAAATAAACGTATAATTTAATAGTTATTATATTTAAATTAAATGAAATCACTTTATAGAACTTACTTCATGAAACTTTTAAAATAAACTTATAATTAAAGTTTTAAAATCAACTTGTAATTTAATTAGAATATCCAAACAGCGGCATTTTATAATCTTGAAATAAAGTTTATATATGGTCAACCGCAGGTTTATAATCTTGAAATTAATGAATGCCCTTTCTTAATTATTCTCACGGCTACGGCTTAGCGTTCATCCGCTGACATATAATTTGAAAAAATGCGTTGACATATAATTCTGCGCTGACATATAATTTGAAAAAATACGTTGACGTGAAACCATATTACACACAGATTAATGAACTCCCGCACGGCTGATTTTTCCAATATCAGGTTATTCATCCGCTGAAATTTTCTTTCTAGATTCTGCCCTGAAATATAATTTGGAAACATGCGCTGACGTCAAACCATAGACAAATGTTGGGTGGGGCGTATCTTCGTGGATCCGGATCCGAATCCGTTTCTGATCCGGGGATCCGCGGATCCAGCCGCTGGTCCTGACGGATCCGGTAACATAGGTTTTTTCCCTGGCTTGAAGCGTAATTTCTAATGTCTCTTGTCTCTTGTTTATTTTTCATGTGATCTCTATTGCTTTATGTGTTTATTGTTGAAAGTGAATGGTTGAAGTTTTTCATGTATAACTGCTTTATGATTGGAATGCAAAAAGAAAATATATCATTGGAAGTAGTTATCAATTTTGAAAAACTACACTAGAAAATCAACACAATTCCTCACATGTAGGGCACTTATACCCATAGTATTCAAAATTGGCCAGTTCGAACTGTAAACTGATCAAATTGGTCCGTTCATTAGGCAGAGCCATCCAACCGATAAAAAACCGATTTTGAACCTTGTGAGATAGGGTTTATGGGCCTAACCGGCCATTAACCAGTCAATTTATTGCCACGCTGGCCGCAAACCCCACAAAAAGGTGGTTTTATGCTTTTTGAAGTGGTTTTGAGGAAAACTAGGGGTTGTTCCCTCCAAAAACAGCCCCTCCAAACCTTTAAAAGCATGCCTCCCCTCTCATTTGCCTCACATATCTAAACCCAAGCAATGTTGGCAATCAATGGTAATGTCAAATTCTTAACGTAAAAGTCACATTTCCTTTATCTTTCATTTTCATCCTTTTACTTAAATTTGTCATATTACCACGAAATGACCCAGGATGTTTGAGAGTGGTTTCGACCTCATTGGATTTCATATGGAGAAACTAGAATTACTCAAAATCCAACAAACTTAATAGTTTTCGGGATTTGGGGGATTGCAATGTTTCCATTTGATTCTACCATGCATGAGGATATGAGATTGGCATTTGATCAAGAGCATGAAGCCCTTTAAGTACCCTGATGTTGGTGGTATTGATTGTTGAACTTTGTCGATGTTGGTGGTATTGATTGTTGAACTCCTATACCATAGCTTTAACAAAACTGCACCCTTCACTAAAAAGAAAATATAATTGGCGAGGCATGCTAAGCATTTTCTACCATATTATAAGGTTGAGGAGATTAACCCTTCACTCCAACCAATTTTTGGTTAGGCATGTTAAACTTTTTCAATTTCTACCATATTATAAGGTTGAGCAATCCAAGTCTGAATACTTTGAGCTAGATGATGTTTATGCAACTCTTATTGATGATCCCATTTTTAATGGTTCTGAATCAATGATGAGTTTTATGAGTGATCATGTTCATCAACTATTTGTATTTTTGATGTCTAGTTTTCTGCTGCTACTACTACTACCAAGGTTGCAAAGGAGTCTGAGGAGTCCTTAGACTTTGAGCCAGATGATGTTTATACAGCTCATGTTGATGATCCATGTCTAGTAGTGGTGATCAGTTTGATCATGATGAGCAATGATCATGTTGATCACTGATATGTAGACTTGTAGTAGGCCAGTGACCCCATAGATTGTAGCATTTTTTTACTCTAGAGACCATTTAGAACCTCATTGATTGTGTAATTTGTTGCTGATATGTATTGCACTCTGTGCCATTTTGATATATTCACCTTTATATAGTATATAGATGAGCAAACTTTGCATATTTTGTCTCTATTGGTTTGGAATCACAATTTTAAATCTTAAACATAGTTTTTTTCATTAAAAATTAATTATTTCATGTATTTCTTTAAAGACCAGTTCATTGAAATCTGACCAGTTCTGGTTTGAAACCCGGTTTGATAGGTGGACCGATGTGGTCAGCGGTTCCGATTTTGAAAACCATGATTACACCCTCAGGCAACAATAACAATAGCATCACTTACTAACTGGAAAAATGGATTGGTCTTTGTGATGCTCAAAGATATGTCACTCCAGAAAATACACCTCCCCACAACCCTATTTGCTTCTTGCTTCTCCTTTTGTTTTGAACCACTGATTGAATGGAAGATTCTGCCCTATCTCCAGTTCTTGGAACGAAGAAAGGTGAGGGCCTCATGCAAGGTGAATCTGTCAAATCCCTCTTACTGCCCTGAGTCCTAGATCTACCTGTGGTTACTGGGGATCTAGCCACTCCATAGACAGTAACTTCAGCTTTGGAAGCTCTTCCTTCTTTTTATTTTTTCATAAATAGCAATGTGGGAAGCTCACATAATCTCTAGGATTAATGCACTACAAATCCCAACATCATGTTTTAGGATGTTGGCCAATTGGTATTTCAATTGGCTAATACCCCCTCTAGATAAACTATGTTCTCTGGTCCTTGAGTGTTTTAATGTCATAATTACATTTGAGCACATTTTCTTCTGACATCTTGTAAATCCTGTTCATGAATGTATGCTACCTTTCAGATAAACTGGTCAAACAACATGTTGATTTTCTGCTTTTAAAGTATAAAATATTGAATAGTTAGTGAACCATTAGTACCTGCCATTGTCTTAGAAAGGCAATGTGACCTTTTGTTTAGCTTTGTGTAAAACATCTTTATAAGCTACACGTAAGTAGGCTCGATAAGCAGGAAACACTTGTATTGGGCTATGCTAGCCATATTTGTCTGTGGCTCCTGCAAACTCTTTTTTGAATGCAACCAATTGAGTTGGCTGGTTCAACAGCCTGCCCTATTCATAGTTGTTCATGATCAGCAACATGTTCTGGATTTTTTTGAAAAATGCATTATATATTAATTAGTCCATGGAACAAAGAGTTACATCATCGTACAAAGAGACTTACAGCAATCTAACAACTGGATTACAAGGAAATCCCCATCCTAAAAAATGCTAGCATATGATCCTGTATTCCACTAGGGAGAAAATATCTTTATGGAAAAAATGAATTTGGTTTAAACAAGCAAAGCCAATTCCTGCTTAAAAAGTTTCAATTCCCCTCAGTTAATATAGGATGGCTCCTCATGAAATGTAGCTTTATACTGATTTTTCACAGAAAAGCAATATAATGCAGCGAAACGTGTACAATACAGATTTTGCAGCTGTCCCTAATCATCCAAGTGTTCCAAAGGAGAGGACATTTCCAGGAAAGCAGGGAAGTATAAAAATGATTAAATTCATCCTAAAACCATGCCCAAAAAGTCTTTCACAGATGGGGATCATCAAAAGACATGCTCAGTGATTTCATCCCTACTACAAAGCATGCATGCATCCAAGGTTGTGAGACTCAAACTCAGTAAAAACTCAGCCAGTTCAGGACTTGGCACAACTTCGTTCAAGACTAGCTGAAACTCAGAAATAGAGAAAAAAAGAAAAAAGAACTCAAAATACGGAAAATTTCGAGTTTTGCCAAATTTAATTTGAGACAAATTTAGCCCAAAGTACTTGTTTCTGAAGAGACTTGATAAGACTCACAAGTCCCTGCTGAGTCTCACAACACTGTATGCAGTTGCTTTTGCAACAAAATTTTTGAAAACTAGTCTTGACAGAAAATCCATGGTGGAACATAAGCCACCCCAATACTCTTTGCTTGAGATTTTTAAATAGAATGACATTGCAAGACTTCCTTAACTACGTGCTTCATGATCCCTCACCCCCAACTTTTGTTCAGGTATAGAACCACTTCATACTATATAGTATCATACAAAATTTTGCTTGTAGTGGGAAACCCTTTTACAAGTGACATGTTTTATGGTGGGCTGTAAACAAAAATCTTGATTTGGAATATGTTCTCATGGTATGCTTATTTATGAAAGACAAGTTTTGCTTAAGACAAAAATCATGACCCAAAAACAAAGGGATATTAGTTTCGTGAAAACAGAACAATTTGACAAAGCGTAACTACAGGAAGAATGCCATATTTTTGTCCAAAAGAATATTACTATCTACTTGAAGAAAAGCTGTCATGAGGGAAAAAGGTTATAGGTGGGAACTCACTAGGTATAGAAGAAGAATAAATTCAATATTTGAAAACCTCATGTTTGTTTTAATCCAGGTGTTAGATAAGAACTATAATCAAATGGATTGATAAGGGACACGAACTGAGCAATCAAGCAACAAATAAGTGGGGATAATAATCAGATCTTGCTGATAGTGGTTTAGACAGAGATTCAAATAGAAGAATTTTTAATTGAAGTGGAAACTGGTTCTTAAGAGATAATGTCAGGAACATAAATATTGATCAGTCCAAGCAAATTAAAAAAAAAGTGGAACACAGCATGTAATAATAGTGTAACATCTCGGCAATCACGTATCTCACATACAAACTAAACGGATGCTTTCCAGACTGCTGTCAAAAGAATCCATTTTAACCCTCAACATATAAGGGAGCAAAAGAATTTGGTGCTAGCCTAAAACAAGATCGAGAAGCTCTAATGGGTTGGTGGATGAGTATGCACTATTAAAATTCACGAACAAGTGATCAAAAGTTTAAAATATATATGCCACACACATGAAAAACATAAAAGAGGAAGCATGAAAATGGGTAAAGCAACTAAAAGTGCCAGATAATGAGAAAATGACAAAACAGCAGAAAATGTGAAAAACTAAAACTTATAAATCTCAAAGAATATATCTTAATAGATAGACTATCAGCAAAAAACTCCCAGAAAAAGCTTACGGAAGAAAACACTGGGTTATCCCATGGACCTTCCTCTCAATTAAAGCTCCATCTTTTTTTATTCAAGGGTGCATGGTTGGTTCTTCTCAAATCTCAATAACAGTCTTGCAGTTAAGAATAGACTACACCATTCTAGTTTCACAGATGGTAACTGCGTTACGGGGATGTAAGGTCACTCAAAGATTCTGGGAATGGAAGTTATAGTACTCTTACCTTCATTGGAAAGGGTTTATTTTATGTGACAAGTGGATGATCAGACAATAAGAAAAGGTATATGGGATACCCTACAGGCTACAACTATTAGCCATCCCCTTCCTGTGGAAAAGGTGATGTTGGGCAACCTTCAATGAGAATTGTTGGCTTACAGAGGAGAGTTATCTGCTCAGTATCATGCTAGGATAAGCAATCTTAGGAAAAAACTTAACTCTTTTACAATGGGTGCCAAAGCAGACATCTTGGCTTTTCTTGCCTACGTTAAGGGGGGAAGCTCCCCTAGTAACCTACCTATACGGTGACTCATTAATGCAGAAATATATGACGTATCTTGTTGGGTTCAATAACGAAATATAAGATGCATTTTTGTTTCTCAGAAAAAAAGTTATACCATGGAAACATGCACAGAACACACTACACAAGTCACAAAGCTGTCAGCATCTATACTGATGATGGAGAACCTGCACATTAGCACCTTGAGAACTCTAGCCATATGCTTATACATGACTTGTTTCTCGATATGGTCTCTAGCAAGGATAATAAGATTTGATTTCTATATAGGGATTTGTCAAAGAACTGGTTAACAAAAACTGTATATAGCAGTGTAACAGATGGCTTGGAGGATGCACTAATATTGAAATATAATTAAACATAACTAGCTTGAATATAAACCAAGCTTTGGAGACAGTATCATATAACAAGCAATGCCAATAGTCAAGTAAAGAATGCAAGCTATTGTCTTGCAAAGCAATTATGTTGGTCATTATATTCAAAGAGCTTATCCATATATATGCAAATTTTACTCAAGAAAACCATCTGAGTATATCCACCTTTATTGCCACAGATTTGAAGTGGGTGCCATACAATCACCATTTTCAATTTGCTGATCTTTATTTTGGATTTTACTGTGTAGAATATATGAAACGTCTGACGTTTGGGTAGACACTCATCAGGCACACATAAAGCTTCTTTTCTTTATGTGCCCTTGATGATCGGTAGAGCGTCCACCCAAAATGTTGGATGTTTGGTATATTCTACACAGTAAAATCCAAAATAAAGATCAGCATATGAATTCATACTGTGGAAATCTGCATGCTCAGATCATTTTCAATACTCCAGTAAATAATTAAATCCATTACCTTGCAAAACAATGTTACAAGTCATTAATTCTTGTGAAAAGATGCACTGAAATTCAATTTTTATTTAAGATTGCAGCTAGACGTGAAATTGTACAATAGAAAAGTTAAAACCCAATTCCAACACTTGAGCGAAGAATGCAAGCCATTATCGTGCAGAACAATGATTTACGTCATTTGTTTTGGGCAAAGATGCACAAATGTTAAAATTACAATCAATATAACCAGCAAAGCCAATCCAATCATATTACAACATGCAAAAAGGCCATCATATAGGAACAAATTGCAAAACTCGAGTAAAGAACTGTTAAATTGGCAACTAGGGCCAAACTCCATGTGGATCAGCTTATTTATGGCAGCTGATATTTTTATTGGATCCCTCTCATTGAGAGGTGTAGGATTGATCTAAAGATCATCCAGTTCCGATAAGTATTTATGAAGTTATGAATTTATTTATGTTATGAAATTATTATCAAGCCGACCAGCAACTTGAGTAGGCTAAGAAGCCCAATAGACGTGTCTATTCATCATCTACGTTTTAGTATAAATTGGTGAGGATTTGAAGTCATTTCAACACACATCTTTATGAGTGATCTCCTCCTCTCCACGTCTTGGGTTATTGGTGAAGGAGAGACACTTAAAAGAATACGTTGACCTTGGATGATGCCCTAGCTGCAGTATGATGATCTAAGCAGCAAAGGGAGGCACTTATACGCTGTCTAAAGAAGCCCTAATCTGTTGACTAAAGGAGGCCCTAACTGCAGTAGAGAGAGGCCTAATCCACAGCAAGGAGGAGGGCCTAATACGCAGTCAAGGGAGATATCTAAACACAGCCCTAGAAAGGAGACCTAGCCGCTGTCATAATGAAGCCATAGCTGCAGCCCTAGCCGCAGTACAGATATGCCCTAGCCGCAGGCTTATGAGGACACCTACACGCAGAAAAGAGGAGACGTATAAGCAACATAAATAAGCCTCTATACGCTGTCTCAAAAGGCTCAATTTGCAAATGAGAGGAGGGCTAATATAGGCCCCAAATGAAGGCCTGTAGCCGCTGTCCATTGACCCTATACGCAGCAAGAAAGAGACTCTTTATCTGCAGTCAAAATGGAGGCTATTATACACAGTCCAAGCAGCCCTAAATACAGGCAATGGAGACACCTAATATGCAGTCAATGAAGACATCTAAGAGCAGCAAGGAGAACTGTTTTGTTGTAGGTGACAGCATGAGGATAAACGTTGTTACATATCTCAGATTTGAGTATAGTTTCATGGTAAGTGCTGTCATAGAAGAACCTTAGACAGCATGGATTTGATAAGTGGGGCAGCCTCTAGGATAAGCTGTTCAAGGGTAAAGAGGGTTGCACTAACAGTGTTGGAACCTCACTGTGATCAATGAGAACAGCTCAGTGATATTTTGGTATAGCACCGAGATGATGGGCATGGTGATGGAAGATGCAGCATGATTAATGAGACTACATAATAATGTAAAGGGCAGCATCATCAGTGAGACTGCATAGTGATGTATAGACAGCATGATGTAGATCATGGGCAGCGTGATGTATGGACAGCATGAAGTAGATCAGGGGCAGCAAATGGACGAGATGCAGAACGATGATAGGTGAAGGAGTCACCTTGAGAATCAGTTGAAGCAGAATGTCTTCAATTGATCTCATCATGAT
>APFE031499377.1:258467-273410 GCA_000404065.3 Pinus taeda
TCTCTAGCCTAGACCTCTAGATATTTGCGTTAAGTTCCAATGCATTTTTAAGTAAATTTGGTTTATTTTACGGTTGATCTTGAATTAAGTTTTGATTTCAGGTCCTATCGTATGGTCTCTCACAATTACTTAGATGCAAACTACATGCCAAAGAACATCATTTCGTTCGATGAATTCTAACTATGAGAAGGTTAGGAATTTTTCAGTCAAACAAAATGAACTCAAGCAATCAAACAACCTAATGCAACTAATGGAAAGGAAACGAAACTTTTCTTTTGAAAACACAAAAAAACGAAATGTTCTTTTCCTTTTAACTATTAAATGCAAAAGATATTAGTTTGATTTTCTTTCCAATGGCACAAAGCACTTAAAATGATTTTGAGAGATAGCTACACCAAGCAAAAGGAATAAAATCTCTCGATGAAAAGTCAACAAAGTCCCCAAGACACCAAAGCAGTTTTCCAAATCAAAGGAAAAACTAAGGTTTATGAGCTATGTGATCTGAGCTCAACAAGACAAAAAGGAATTCAAAGGAGGAAGGCAATCGCTTGGAACACAACCAAAACACTTTCAACAATCACCGAGCAAATGTGAAGAGAAAATCTAAAGTCGGCTGGTCAAACAAGAAAACAAGATCCCACGGAAGGCTTGACACACACACAGCCACTAGATGCCCTAGGGCTAGGGTGCGAAATCAATAGAGAAAAGCAAACACCCAGAGGATAGGAGCTAAAACCAGTCAAACAAAGATTCAACACACTCCAGCAACTGTAAAAGTCAAGGAAAAATACAAACCAAGCAGCGAAAGCAAGAAGGAAGGCTTTGCAAAAACGAAAAACAAGCAATAAACGAACCCTTGCGGAACAAGACTTCGCAAGCAAGTATCTCACAGTTTAGACAACATAAAACAAGTCATAAACCAGGTGGAAAGAATAGGGGATAGCCAAACCAACAGGTCGAGGAGGCAAAATTGAACATGATTCAATTCTACAGGATCAGCGCGGGTGACCCTCAGCAACAAAGCGCTGACCAGACAACACGCGTAGCAACTTTGCGCTGTCAGCGCGGAAGGACACGGATTAAGGGCACTAGCCCGAAAACAAGGTCAGCGTGACTGTTAAACATTCAAGCACGATGACATTGGAGTCAAAGAAACAGATACACGATGTCAGCGCCGAAAACAAGGTCAGCGCGACTGTTAAACGTTCAAGCGCGATGACAGTGGAGTCAAAGAAACAGATATGCGATGTCAGCGTGATCGTTCTGATATAAACCGCGCTGAGGCTAAAAAAAAGGAAAAATCAAACCAAAAGCTCCCAAACCAAGGTAATAGCTTTTAAAACAATTAAGGCATTTCCCAGAGTGAACCAGGAAATTAAAAACAGAGAACTAATCCCCAATCTTTGACAAGAGAATAACAATCAAACCCAAAACAAGGATGAACAACAAAAGACACAAGCAACCTCCCCAGTGGAGTCGCCAAATTGTTGGTGAGCTAAATCGCCTCTACGGATAGAGGCGATTCCTACTAGCCCAGAACGGGTCTAGCAACAATCAATCAATGCTACTATGCAAGTTCCTAGTTGCAATTAAAAAGTGGGTAATGAACACCTACTTGGATTCCAGCGCTATCGTTCGATGAAGAGATGCCGCTCTCGCTCCTTCACTCTGGTCGGTCATGATCCTCCACTATCCTCGTGGATGGACACTTGCACATGCAAAGAGAGAACAAAAACAAGCGTGAAATCTAGTAAAAGCAACTATACATCAGTCAGAAAGGATGTAATTCACATTAACCATTATAAGACAAATGAGAATGGAACCATAACATTAGTCATCTATCTTTTATTAATCAAAATAGAGAAAGGTACAACCAATGTTCTGACGTTGAGTCCTTCTCAAGAGGGTCCAGCCAGCAAGTCTCATAAGCATTCACCCTTGGAGGTAGATCTCCCAAGACAAACAACTCTCTCTCTCACACAAGGCAACAAGACTTCACAACCTTCGTTAAACTCTCTAGCAATCCACACTTATCACACCAACTGCCTATTAGGAGCAGCACTAAAACACTATGAATTCCACTCTGTCAAAAACTAGTTGCTCATGGCAATGGTGGAGGCTTATATTGGAGAAGGAGTCTCCATGAATGGTGGAAGGATAAGCTTATCTCCAAGAAAGGTGGCTCATATGACAGACATGCCATAGAAGCGAGGGCGACATTCACAAGGCCAACAACCAGGTCTGGAGTCATCTGGAAGGCTGGCTGTTAGAACAAACTCGCCCAAACAGGATCAGCGTGGGTGCATAACTGGACTGGAGCACTGACGTCACGTCTTGATAATGGAGGAGACTATGTCAGCGCGACTTAATACAAACAGAAGATGTGCTGGCTATGAAATTCGACGAGCGCGGAAAACCTGTGTGCTTCCGCACTAGCAGTGCATTAGTTGCACTAGCAGCCGCCAGTCAGCGCGGTTATTTTAATAACAGTCGTGATGATCAAATAAACTTTGGCAAAGAGTGTTATTTGGCCAATTCAGAGAGCATGAGCATGATGGATTTGATTTCATGACACAGTAGGGAGACTGACAGGGAGACAGTGACAAATTACTGTGTAACAATGCTCTTAACAATCAAAAGCAGCAATGAAAGATTTGGCAGCAAGGACCAAAAAATATTAAAAAGACAAATTTCAAGAAAGTATCAATCAACAACTTTCGTGAAACAAAGAAGTGGATGGTCACAAAAAGCGGTTTTGTCAAGCAAACAAAAAATCACCTAAAGCAAGATTTAACACAAATATTGAGACCAATCTTTCTACCCTGATGAATCAGAGCAGCCAAGATTCTAGCAAGAAATCTTGCTTGCTTTAGAAAAAACGATGACGTTTGCAAAACAAAAACAAGACCAATACCCCTTACAATCAAAGAGAATTTGGAGCAAGATGCTTGGTGTAAAACAAACAACTGATACTGGAAAATGATTGTTTCAAACTGAATCAAACCAGCAGACGGACCTTCAGAGACAAAAAGATTTACAAATCTTGAAAATTGCAAGATATACGCGACTGTACTTATGTACATATTGCGTGTATACACGTCTGATCCTGAGGAAACCTGCGTATACACGGGTTAACTTCAGGAAACATGTGTATATACGCTTCTGTAACTAAGAAAAACAATGTATATAAAAGATTTCAAGAAAAATAAAAAAAAAACTGAAGAAACTAGAAAAACTTAGAATTCAAGAACAGACCACACAGCAACAACAAGCAAATAGGCAACCGAGCCCTGATTAGCTTGAAAAAAACCCAAACTAGGAACAACAAGAGTGTTGTCCCTAGTGGAGTCGCCAATTCTGTTAAGGGAAATGCTCCCCTAGGGCTTTTGGGTTGAAATCCTAGCAGACTGAAAGTTGTCTATAAAGAGAAACACATATTCACACAACCATTATGCTATTATAAGCAAATTCTATAGTAAGAGGGGCGTACCTTAGGTCCTACGTTTGAGAAGGTCCTTTAGGGTCCAAACCCTTCTTCAAGTCCCTTTCGCTCCTTTGTCCTACAAAACAACCAATTCCAAAGAACACAGTAGTATATGGACAAAGACTTCTAAAGAAATCATCTTCATGATATAAAGAAAGGTAGTTAGTTATGAACTTTAAACAACCATTCGCATATGAATTCCCACATGAATATCATAAACATAAAGAGGATTTATATCAGGAACTAAGACGTGTTTCTTTTATTAGAGACAAATAAAATGCATAAAAGGAATAATTTTGCCTGAGTAACCTTTCGCAGGCTCCAAGCAAAGCTTCCTTCCAGATCCGTCCAGCCTCAAGCCTTTAGTAAACTCCTTCCATGACTTACTCCATGATGTCATAAGTAGTGGATGAACATCAACACACAAGGAAACAAGGGTTTCCTATACAAATGGGGGAAGTGCAGAAGGCACAAGGGTCTTCAGACCTGGTCAGGGGAAAAATCTCAGTATAATAAACTTTCTCTCTCTTCTCTCCTCCCTTAGGCCTTCCCTTTGAGGTCTTTTTATACCTCTCCCAAAGTAGTTTTTTAGTTGGGAGTTGGTTGGAGACATTTGGGCCACGGTCACTAACAGGTGATCAGCAGGTAAAACTCGCGATCTCCACCCGAAATTAAGGAGTTTTATATTTTTTGAAGTGTTTTAATACATATGCGTGGGTTGGGTATATGCCTACCCGCGTATACACGCGTTTAACTTAGGGCAATGACGCGTACAAGGGATAAAACACTGTTTTTTTAAATTTTGGACCAGGTCTGGAAGAAGGGGTTGCCCTAGGCCATGAGTGCAGCATCACAAACTATAATAGTGAGATTTGGAGCTATAACAATTTCTAGAATTTTACATGGATGATTGGACGGTATACAATTTGTTGAAAATACACACCAGCGTATTAAGAATTATGTTCGAAAGGTGCAGACAATTGCAAATTTCTTTAAATCTCAAGAAATGTATCTTCGTAGTACCCTTTGGAAATCTACTATGCCATATCATTTGCAAGGATGGAGTGTGTGTAGACCCTGCAAAGGTTGCGACAATTATCCACATGGAACCGCCGTGCAACGTAAAAAAACTAAGAGAAACTCTGGGCCATATGGGGTACTACAGGTGATTCATCAAAAATTATGCATCCATCATTGCTCCAATAGAAAAATTACTGAATAAAGCGGAAGAGTTCATTTGGATTGTGGATTGTCAAACAACCTTGAATAACTTAAAGGAAAAATTGGTAAGCACCCCTATACTGGTGTATCTTGATTGGAAAAAAATGTTCCATGTGCACATCAATGCATCAGGGATAGCACTGGGAGTGGTCTTAGCACAACCAAAGGAGAAAAACATGGACCATCCACTGTACTATGCTAGCAAAAATCTATCTACTGTGGAAAGAAACTATATCAAAACCAAAAGAGAAGCCCTAGCAATGGTTTACTCTCTCCAAAATGTCAGGCACTATTTACTGGGTGCACCATTCAAATTATTTACAAAAAATTTGTTGGGTTGTGTTATATTCTTTCGACGTAGTTAATAGGGGGTTTGAGGGGTACCCATAACGCCACTTTATGGACGCGATGGTTTTTCAGTCCATGGTATTGGACGTGATGGTTTTCGGTCCATGGTATTGGATGTGATGATTTTCGACCCATGGTATTGGATTCTTTAGCATGTATAAATATGTATTATAACATTGAAAGGAACATAATGAAAAATCAAGATGGTAGTCCCGGTTTTGGGATCCAACGGGAAAATCTCTGTGTGTATGTGTTTTATGAGTTATGCTCTCGCATTGTTTATTTTTCTATGTTTTAGAATTCGTATGCAGGTAATTTTTGTACGGGGTTAAAACCTACATTTGGAATCATAATTTTTTTTGGCTTCAAGGGCACGCCTTTATTGCTGAGGGGTTTTTCTCAGGCCTGTGGTAGACCCTGTTCAGTGGGAGATCTGTGAGATCGATTCTAGTGGTGAAAGAAGATGGCAAGTTGTGGAAAGATAGAGATCGAGAAATTTAATGGTCAGAGTTTTGAGTTGTGGAAACTCAAGATGGAGGATCTGTTAGTGGATAAAGATAAGTGGATCATGGTAGATCCAGGTACTAAATCAATGGGAGTGACCGATGAAGAATGAAAGAAGTTGGATCAGAAGGAAAATAACACAATACAATTGTGTGTCTTAGATTCATTATTGCTAAATGTATCAGGGGAAGCTACAGGAAAGGCTTTGTGGGACAAGTTAGGGACTTTGTACCAATCTAAGTCTCTAGTGAATAATCTATTCCTACGGAAAAGGCTGTATAACCTGAGGATGAAAGATGGAGACTCGGTGACAGAGCATCTAAATGCGTTTAATATTGTCGTAAGTCAGTTAGCATCTGTTGATATTTAAATTTCAGATGAAGATAAGTGCACCAGTTTGTTGTGTTCTCTACCAGATTCATGGGATAGTCTGGTTATTGTAATAGGTAGCAATGCAATTGCCTTGCGTTTTGATGAAATAGTCTCATCCTTGCTAATGGAGGAGATGAGATGAAAAAATATGGAGAGCCAGAGTGTTGATTCCTTGTCTGTACGAGGATGATCCCAGAACAGAAACAAAAATAATTCATCGAGTGGGAGATCTAAATCTAGAGGGAGGTCTAAATCTCCAAGAAAACCTTTAAAGGTGTTGTGTTGGAAATGTGGAAAGGAAGGGCACTTCAAAAGGGGTTGTACATCTAAATCTCCTGATAAAGGAAATGGATCTGATGATGCTCCTTCTACAGAGGCGAAAACCACATTAGATGAAGGTGGGGATGTGTACTTGGCTTCTTCAAGTACACATGTAGATCATGAGGCATGGTTGATTGACTGAGGTACATCCTTTCAATTCACTCCCCATAGAGAGTGGTTCTGTGAGTATGAGAAATATGATGGTGGTGATGTCTTATTAGGGGATGAGAGGAAGGCTAGAATCATTGGTCGTGGAAAAGTAAAGTTTAAGTTGCAAGGTTGAAGGGTTAGAACACTTCCGGGTGTATTAGATGTTCCTGCATTGGCCAGAAATCTGATTTCTGTAAGCAGGATGGATGATGCAGGTGTAAAATAGTGTTCGAGAAGGATACCTACAAGATGGTTCGGGGAGTACTGGTATTGATGTGGGGAGTTTGGACTAGAAGTCTGTACAAGCTGCAAGGTAGCACTGTTGTTGATGGGTGCAACAGTTCCATGGTTCCTGAAAGTGGAGCAGAAAATCTAGTCGTCTCTGGAGAGAGGACAATGATGTGGCATCAAAGGCTTGGACATATTGGAGAGAAGGGTCTTCGAATACATCATGGTAGAGGTATGGTAGAAGGTATGAGTAATAGCTCTCTGGATTTTGATTTCTATGAAAATTGTGTATATGGGAAGCAGAATCATGTGAGTTTGCCCTCTGGAAGTAAGAGGGTGAAACAAATATTAGAGATTGTGCACAGCAATGTGTTTTGACCTGTGAAGGTTCCATCGCTGGGTAAGTCTGTGTACTATGTATCATTTATAGATGACTTCTCAAGGAATACATGGATATATTTCCTTAAGAGGAAATCTGAAGTCTTTGACAGGTTTAAAGAATTCAAGGCTCTGGTGGAAAACCAAACAGAGAAGAAGATAAAGGTGTTGAGGACAGATAATGGTTGAGATTTTTGTAGTAATGAATTTGAAGAATTCTGTAAGAAGTGTGGTATAGCATGGTAGAAGACTACTCCACATACACCTCAACAAAATGAAGTTACAGAAAGAATGAATAAGACGCTGATGGAAAGGGAAAGAAGAATGATCAATGGTGTTGGGTTAGGACATGAATTTTGGGTAGAGGTAGTGGATATTGCATATTACCTAGTCAACAGGTCACCTTCATCAGCGTTGGAGGATAAGACTCCGCAAGAGGTATGGTCTGCTAAGAAACCCTCTCTTTCACATCTGAGGGTATTTGGATGTGATGCATATGTACATGTTCCAAAGGAGAAATGAACCAAGTTGGATAGTGAATCTGAAAAGTGCATCTTTGTTGGGTATAAGGATGTTTTGAAGGGTTATAAGCTTTGGAACCCAATAACAGGGAAGGTTGTGTATAGCCGAGATGTGGTTTTCAGAGAGGTGAAAGATGTTATTAAACATGAGGTCCAACCAAAGGAACCTGAGAAGATAGAGTTTGAGCTAAAGAAGGAAGAATCAGACTCCACAACAGAGGAGGAATCAGAAGTTGAAGAGCCACAAACTCCGAGTGTAAGAATATCAGTTCGAGAAAGAAGGCAGCCAGAAAGGTATAGTCCATTTGCTTTGTGTTTAAATTTTGCTTTGTCTATTACTGATGGTGACCCCAGAACTATGAAGGAAGCAGTGGATTCAAAGGATGGAAAACTCTGGAAAGAGGTCATGGTTGATGAAATGGCATCTTTGCACAAAAATGAGGCTTGGGATCTTGTGGAGTTGTCAGCTAGAAGGAAACCAATTGGTAGCAAATGGGTGTTCAAAAAGAAGACAAATGCAGAAGGAAAAGTGGAGAAATAAAAAGTTCGGTTGGTAGCAAAAGGTTATTCCTAGGTGCCGGGAATTGATTTTGGTGATATTTTTTCTCATGTTGCCAAGGTAACTTCTATTAGATTACTTTTATCTGTTGCTGCTGCTTTTGATTTTGAGGTAGAACAGATGGGTGTGAAGACAACATTTCTTCACGGGGATTTGGAAGAGGAAATCTACATGAAGCAACCTGAAGGCTTTGTGGTGAAGGGTAAGAAAGAACTGGTATGCAAGTTAAAGAAGTCTTTGTATGTGTTAAAACAGTCACCAAGGATGTGGTATCAGAAATTTGATACATTTATACAGGGACTTGGCTTCACCAGAACCAAAGAAGATCATTGTGTGTATTTTAAATTAATTGGTGACCGTGTTATTTATCTGGTCTTGTATGTGGATGATATGTGGCTAGTTGGAAATGACAAAGAAATTATCCAGGATTTGAAGACCCAATTTTCCTCCAAATTTGACATGAAAGATCTTGGTGCTACAAACTATATTTTGGGCATGGAAATTAAAAGAGATTGGGAAAATAGGAAGCTCTGGTTAAACTAGAGGAAGTATGTTGAGACAATATTGCAGAGGTTTAATATGCAGGATAGTAAACCGGTGAAGGTTCCTATTCCTATAGGTGTAAAGTTATCTATTGAATAGTGTTCCAAGACATAAGAAGAGGAAGAGGATATGTTTCCATATGCAAGTGTATTTGGTAGGCTGATGTATGCAATGGTTTGTACTAGACCAGACATTGCACATACAGTGGGAGTATTGAGCAGGTTTATGTCAAAACCAGGAAAGGATCATTGGACAACAGTGAAGCGGGTTTTCAAGTATTTGTGTGGCACCAGTGATTATGGTTTGTGCTACAAAGGAAGACCAGGATTGGACAACGTGTTAGATTTTCATGGCTTTGTTGATGTAGACTGGGCTAGAGATCTGGATTAGAGAAGATCTACAAGTGGGTATGTGTTTAACCTATATGGAGGTGCAATCAGTTGGAGAATTATGAAACAGTCTGTAGTGGAACTATCAACTGCAGAGGTAGAATACATGGTAGCCACTCATGCAAGCAAGGAAGAAGTTTTGTTGCAAAGTTTGTGTTCAAGTATGGGGTTAGTACAAGAAGTTATAAGGATAGACTGTGACAGTGAAAGTGCAATTTTCTTGGCAAAGAACCCTGCATATCATTCAAAGACAAAGCACATTGATGTTCAGTATCACTTTGTGAGGGATATGATAGAAGACAAAAAGGTGTTTCTGGTAAAGGTGGACACTTTGTAGAATACTGCAGATGCATTGACAAAATTTGTAAGCTCTGAGAAGTTCTCTTGGTGTAGAGAAAAAATGGGCGTTTCAAGGTTGGAAAAATGACTAAGCTCTCTTGTAGCCCCCTGTGGAAAGAAAATAACAAGTGGGAGAATGTTGGGTTGTGTTATATTCTTTCCACGTAGTTAACAGGGGGTTTGAGGGGTACCCATAACCCCACTTTATGGGGTTCGGGGCAACAACCCAGAAAATTTTGATTTTGGACCCTATGTTAGGTTGGGCGGACCCACTTATGGTTTTGTGCATGATTTTTGCACATGTTTTTTGGACGCGATGGCTTTTTAGTCCAATGTATTGGATGCAATGGTTTTCATTCCATGGTAATGGATGCAATGGTTTTTGGTACATGGTATTGGATGCTTTAGCATGTATAAATATGTATTATAACATTGAAAGAAACATAATGAAAAATCAAGTTGGAAGTCCCAGTTTTGGGATCCAATCGGAAAATCTCTGTGTATATGTGTTTTATGTGTTATGCCCTCACATTGTTTATTTTTCTGTGTTTTAGAATTTGTATGCAGGTAATTTTTGTATGAGGTAAAAATCTACACCATTATGCACTCAAATATTTAGTAAACAATCCAGTACTAGAAGGGAGAATATGTCAGTGGTTGTTATTGTTCTAGGAATTTATGTTTGAGGTAGTTTTAAATCCTGACAGACTCAATTTGGGACCAGACCACCTATTGTGGCTGGACATAGGGGAGAATGAAGGAGCAGTGGATGATCGATTTCCCGATGCCGACTTATTCAGAATAGAGGGAATCCCAAACCACCTAGAATAGATCGCCTCATTTTTAACAACTGGTCACTACCCAGCAGGATACACGGCAGCACAGATATGACACTTGGTGGTTAGGGTAGCAGATTACCAGCTGATCGTAGGACACCTCTACAAGATGGGCTTAGATCAAATACAGAGGTGTTGTGTGCTTCAACATGAAAGGAATGATGTCTGATGGGAGTGCCATGCAGGGGTCGCAGGAGATCATGTAGGAGGTAAGGCCACCACAAGAAAGATACTCCACGCATAATTATGGTGGCTAACTATCCATAAAGATTCTAAATAATTTTCCAGGACAT
Organism: Pinus taeda; assembly: GCA_000404065.3. NCBI lineage: Eukaryota > Viridiplantae > Streptophyta > Pinopsida > Pinales > Pinaceae > Pinus > Pinus taeda. Next base: position 268,954 of record APFE031499377.1, read on the forward strand.
GCGACGTCTGTCAAATGGTTAGGAAGCCTTCATGACATAATGAGTTGCCTCTACATCTGGTCCACACATTGCAAATCTTTGATAATTGGGCAGTATACTTCATTGGACCCATTTCTCCACCGGCGAGGCATTTGCAAGCAAGATACATCATAACAGAAACATAATACCTCACAAGGTGGGCAGAAGAAACACCCATAAAGGACTGCACATCAGAAATAGAAGAAATATTAATATTTGAGAACATCATTTCACGGTTCAGATGCGTGAGGAGACTCACAAGCGACCAAGGGACGCATTTCTTGAACGAGACCATTGAGTCTCTGCCAAAGACCTTCATGGTTCAACATAACAAGATTAGCCTATACCACCCACAAGACAAAAGTGAAGTAGAAACATTTAACAATATACTAGAGAAAGGGCTCACAAAAGTCGTATCTACTAATAGGGACAACTGGGATGAAAGAATACTCATGACTCTATGGGCATATAGGATGACAGTAAAAGGACTCCATAAGAAAACTCCATTTCAACTTGTATATGGAAGAAAAGTGGTGGTACCAACAGAATTTATAATACATAGCATGTTCATTTCAGAGGCAAAAGGAATTACGGACAACATTTCCTTACGAGACAAACTAAACCAACTGATGGAACTTGACGAAACCTAGTTTTTAGCAGAGTTCCATCAATCAATGGAGTAGAGAAGGTAAAAATATTGGCATGATAGGCATATAAAGAGGAAGTCATTTTAATTCGGGGAACAGGTACTCCTTTATGACAACAAGTTCTAGAAGTTCCCAGGGAAACTACAGATGCACTCATTGGGTCCGTTTATAGTCATGAAAATCAGAGATTTGGATGGAGTAAGGTTTGCGCAACCGGATGGAATCTTACTACATGGATGGGTGAATGGCACATGCCTGAAGCCCTTCTACAACCAGTAAAAAAGAAAAAAGAAAAAAAATAGGAGGCATAATAATAAAGTTGCGGCAAAGTCTTCACATACCACAATGCATTTGTGGTTGGGGGGAAGTAGCGTCAGTGGACACACATGTAGTCCCAGTCAGCAGAGTCGGTGGGGGGGTAGTGTTAGTGGATACACATCTAGTCCCAGTCAGTAAATTCATTGGCCACACACGTAATCCTAATCAGCGAAGTACACATAGGCATGCACCTTTTACAACATTTATGACCACACAAATACCCATCCTATCCATTGTACCAGTAGTCATTTCCAAATTAAGTAACTAAATAGAAAACTGTCAAAGTAGGAGTCACAATATCTTTTCCCATTAAGCATAATTTATTTAATAAATAAACCCATCATGGCAAAATAAATATGCCATGCAGCCCACTCTGTAATTTCCATTCCATGTCATGGTTGTCACGTCCAAGTTGGCGGCAAGGTATAGCTAGAATGCATGGGAAAATTGATGGAGTAATTAGTTATTAAGGCCTCGTCAATCAGGGAACATCATGTTAGGGTCAGCTACTTAAGTCGCAGAATAATGAAGAAAATTCTAGAATTCCAATTACAGACAACAGAAGAGTTATAGGTTTTCTCTAAAAAACAGGTGCAGAGACAAAGAAGTAGGAAACCTTGAGTGCAGATATTCTATCACAGGAGAAAGGAGATGGTGAAAGGACTAGTATCAGTCCCATAGGACACCTTGGATGCATGAATTGAAACGGTCGATAATCTGTATGGCAAGTATGACAAGTGAATTTGATAGACAACAACTTCATAGTCTGTTTCTAATTCCTAGCCATGAAAAGAGAATTCTATGTGGAGGAATTCTAGAAGGAGGATGGCACCAAGACCTCCAAGGTTAGGGAAGACTTTAAGGGAAAAAAGAGATCGAAAATACTCCATTTGAGGAGTCTACTTGTGTTCGACACTCAATTTGCGGCGATGCAGTGTACCAAGTTGTTAGTGAGCAAGATGCATGGAGGATCACTATGGCAGGATAAGGACTACCCCATCCATGTGGAAGATATCAGTCTGCTCACAAGACTGTCTGAGGGTGGAAATGCAGTTAGCACATCATTCCAACAGGGGCTAAGCGGGACAAGAAGCAAAATGAAGATAATATTTATGCTAGATATGGGACTCAGTTGGGTAGGAGAGGAGCGAAGCTAGATATGATTAACAAGGATGATATTAGGTTTTCCTGTTACCTCATTGCAGGCAAAAAATGTGGCACTTCACAAAGAATGAATGCACCTTGGACCCAATATAAGTTGTAGAACATTTTTGCCGAGGAGAGATGCTCAACTAGTCAACCTTCGTTCTTAATGAGCTATTTGAAGCATGTGAAGACATGTACAGAAGGGGTGTTGGGTTCGTGTTTAGTTATCTTTTGATGTCACTAGCAATGTGGAAATGGAGGCCATCGAAGGAGAGGGAAATGGCACACATCGTCAAAGGCCAACCAATTTCACTCAGGTATGATCCATGGAAGGCATCAGGAGACCTCAACACGAAAGAGATCAACAAAATAGCCTTCAAAGACTGGTACGAGCAGATGCTGGCCATCATAAGGTCAAGAGAGAGGATACCCAAGGCTCTATTGGATGAATTCTCAGAAGAACTCTAGTTTGGTGCCTCCCAAGAACATACTAACCTGAGACCAAGGTGTGTCCACCTAGAAACATTTAAGATGAGACCGCAGAGGTTTGTTCTAACGGCAGAATCTCTACACAGAGAAGTGGGGTCATGGTCGGGAGTGGCCTATGAGATAACAAAAGGCAAGCACAAGTACCTCTTTGGATAATTGACTCCACAGGGGCAAGGGTAAGATGGGGCAGAGAGCAGTAGGAAGCGGCTAGTCGAGGAGGAGATCCATCTAATGGTGCTCTAGATGGAGGAAAAGATGTTCAAACTCAGATGAACAATTGTTAGCTTTGAGTCGGGTGAGAAAAATTACCCTACCTAATTTCAGGGCTCCACCATGTTTTCTCCTATTGTAATGATGCCACTGGGCATGAAGCTCCCAAGAGGCGTAGCTCAAGATCCCTCCAAGCCCATGGTCCCTAAGCCTGAGAAAATTGATTTTTCCACACCCTGACTGTCAAAAATACGAAAGTTATTCCACCTGTTCCGATTGTCGACCTTACTGTGGAGGTCGAGCAATCAATCCCCACAACCACCATAATTGAAGAGATCCCCACCACCACCTCCACTGCATTACATCAGTCACAGGAGTTGTCCCCACACACTGCATCAACCTTTGTGACCTTATCCAAGACCCTTCAGCGTGGTCGGCGAAGGATGACTACAGAAGCAGAAGTTCAGTCAGCCAAGCGGACAGAGAGCACCACTCCTACCACTAGGACGCAACCAATAGAACTTACATCACCGATGCTTGGGTTAGACCCATTAGAAGGGGGAAAGCTAGATGCCAATCTACAAGAGGAAAGGGTTGAGCCATACTTGCCACCTTTCCCTATAAGGCTCATATTCCGCCTGAACCCCGACATCATTCCACCCACTCCATAGTTCCCCTCGCCATCACAGCAAGCCCATTATCCCGCCTCCCATTCTGACAAATCCATCACCAGCAGCCTACCCCTACAACAGCAGTTCCCAGAACCTAGCACAATGTAGGCCGATACGCTCCAGCACTGGTTGTCAACACAATTGTTTTCATTTATCCAACAGTCAGCACACAGGGTCGAAAGGATCCATGAGGACCTAGCTAAGGAACATGAACAACAAACAAGGCAGTAGCAGGCAGTGACAGAAGAGTGTGATCACCTGCGACAAGAAAACACAAGATTACAAGCCCAGATTGACCAAGTCACACAACCGTTCATATCACTATAGTCGACCATCATTGAGGTCGTTACCGAAGCACCAAAAAACATGCTACCTTCACGCTGGTCAGCTACTGCGACCACATCCAGGCGTCATGCTCGTGCCTGGAAGTTACTAATGCCAAGATGAAAAGGAAATTGGAAACGATGAGATCTACACTACCGAATCTAGTAGAAATTTACGTGAGGATAGTTGAGGGAAAGATCATGGAACTGGAAGTAAAGAAATAAGCTTTATTCGATGCCCTCACTGATAGATATGCCTTGATGAACAAGTTCCATGAATGGTCTGGTAGTCTAGCATTGAATAACCACTTGGTTTACCCACTCAGAGAGGAAATACAGACCTTGTTTGCCAGCACGAAAGACTATATAGACCCCGCCCAGCTGCAGTAGATCATCGATCAAATTGACACCCTTTAGGCTCAGGTTGATTGTCTGAATGACTTCTCTTGAACATATCAGCAACACTAACGATGAATTGGTAGCGTTAACCCTAGAGATGGATGGTGTGATGGACCAATGGTGAAGACCAGTTAATGGAACAACCCAACCCGGCATGGATGCGGAAGGAAAGTGTCATGTTCAAGAGCAACTTGCTACCAATAAAGTTTCTTCTTGTTTTCTTCCCAATTTTCCCC
>APFE031499378.1:0-44765 GCA_000404065.3 Pinus taeda
TATTATAGAGTCAAACCACTATAAATAGGGTCGTCCAAATTTCATTTTGACAAAGGGATTTTCAGTGATTAAGTCTGAAATGTGAGGTACAAAAAAATAGTGTGAAGGCGATCAAGAAAGAGCCTAAGGATTAGCAAAGGGAGAAGAAAGTCTTGGGTCTGTTTTTGGGTATTGTAGTTGTCACTTGTGCGAATAAAGAAGTAACCATTTGATGCAGCAAGTCTAACTCTTCATAGGCAATCAGATTAAAGTTATAAGGAAGGTCAAGTTGCCAAAGAAGAATCCTCCACCTCAAGCGAAGGTGATTAAGGATTGTCATCTACACGTGCGAGGGTTATGATTTAGGGTCAAAATGTTGCAGGCCTGAAACAGAGGAAAGAAAGCGTAGATCTGAAAGGAAGTCGAAGCAGAAGGAAGGAGCACACAGTTGACCATCATTTATTCAAGAGGGAAAGATAGGAATCTTGGTGTCTTGGTCTTGGAGAGGCTTAATAGGTCAAGGGTCTTAGTCTTAGTATTCGTCAATTGGAATCTCTATAAGAAGAAGAATTTGTTCGGGTTTTCCTCTCAAAGAGTGATAGGTTTTGGCCCTAATTGATAGCCTATATTCTGTGTCTCTTATCTCTTTGTGGTTTATGCATTGGTAGTTGTTTAATGAAGAAGAACACTAATAACTTAAGTAAAAGAAGATCCTAATCTAAATAAGTAAAAATCACTCACAAGCAATTACTAATAGATTATAAATCACATAATAACTATGCCCTAGATGTATATGGGAAGCACAATTGGGTGATTTTCCCCTTTGGTGCTAAGAGAGTGAAAGGGATATTAGAGATTGTGCACAGTGATGTGTTTGGACCTGTGTCGGTTCCGTCACTGGGTAAGTTTGTGTACTATGTCTCATTTATAGATGACTTCTCCAGGAATGCATGGATATATTTCCTCAGGAAGAAATTTGAAGCATTTGATAGGTTTAAATAATTTAAGGTTCTAGTGGAAAATCATATAGATAATAAGATTAAGGTGTTGAGGACAGATAATGGTGGAGAGTTCTGCAAGAAGGAATTTGAAGAGTTATGTAAGAAGTGTGGCATTACATGACAGAAGACTACTCCATACACACCTAATAAAAATAGAGTTGCAGAAAGAATGACCAGGATGTTGATAGAAAAGGAAAGAAGCATGCTTAGTGGTGTTGTGTTAGGACATGGATTCTAGGTAGAGGCAATGGATATTGCATGTTAGTTATTTAACATATCACCTTCATCAGTGTTGGAGGATAAGACTCCACATGAGGTATGGACTGGTAAGAAACCCTCTCTCTCACACCTTGGGGTATTTGGATGTGATGCATATGTGCATGTTCCAAAGGTGAAAAGAACCAAGTTGGATAGTAAATCTAAAAACGATGCATCTTTATTGGGTATAAGGATGGTTTAAAAGGTTACAAGCTTTGGAACCTAGAAACAAGGAAGGTTGTGTACAATTGAGATGTGGTGTTTAGAGAAGTAAAATATGTTATTAAACATGAATTCCTAACAAAGGAGAAGGAACTAGAGAAGATAGAGTTTGAATTGAAAGAGGAAGAATCAAACTCTATAGAAGAACAAGAATCATAAGAGGAAGAGTCGCACACTCCATTTTTGAGGAGGTCGATTTGAGAGAGAAGGAAGACAAATAGGTATATTCCATTTACTTTCTCTTCCCATTTTTATTTTTATATTATTCATATGATCCTAGAACTGTCGGGGAGGCATTGAATTCAGAGGATGGCAAACTATAGAAAATGGCCATGGCTGAAGAAATGGAAGCCTTGGACAAAAATGAGGCTTGGGATCTAGTGGCGTTGTCAACTGGACGGAAACCCTTTGGAAAAAATGGGTTTTTAAGAAGAAGATGAATGCAGAAGGAAAGGTGGAGAAATACAGAGCTCAGTTGGTAGCAAAGGTTATTCCCAGGTGCTAGGAATTGATTTTGGTGATATTTTTTCTCTTGTTTCCAAGTTATCTTCTATTAGATTACTTTTATTTGTTGTTGTTGCTTTTTATTTTGAGGTAGAAAAAATGGATGTGAAGACAACATTTCTTCAAGGGGGTCTGGAAGAAGAGATCTACATGAATCAACTTGAAGGATTTGTGGTGAATGGTAAGAAAGAACTGGCATTATAGAAATTTTGAGGTCTAAAATGGTCTCAAAACAAAAATATACAGCCAAAATCAACTTTATATCAACCAATAGGATTCAAGATAATGATTTTGACCATGGGGGATGATACACCATTTTTGGATTAAAAACGTAAAAAGATTAAAAACTAAAAAACTAAAAAAATTACCTTTTCAACTTGTATTTTCAACTTATATCCTTACGATTTTACTCAAATTTCAAGCGGGAGCACTCGTTGGATGCCAAATTTAATTCCTCATCCAAGGCGTACCCATGTTGCATACTTTCAGTGGACTCTGCTACATGAAAAATGAGAAATATGTGAAAACGTGATTGCACTCCTTAGGATTATTTTATTATTTTCACTATTATTTTATAATATTCCTTAGGAGGCCCATTTTAGACCTCAAAATTTCTCTAATATATGCAGGTTAAAAATTTCTTTGTATAGGTTGAAACAGTCACCAAGGATGTGGTATCAAAAATTTGATACATATATACGGGGACTTGGCTTCACAAGGAGTAAAGTAGATCATTGTGTGTATTTTAAAATAGTTGGTGACCGTGTTATTTATCTAGTCTTGTATGTGGATGATATGTTGTTGGTTGGAAATGACAAAGAAATTATCCAAGATTTGAAAAACCAAATGTCTTCTAAATTCAACATGAAGGATCTTGGTGATGAAAACTATATTTTGGGCATGGAAATTAAATGATATCAATAAAAGAGGAAGCTCTGGTCAAACTAGAGGAAGTACGTCAAGACAATATTGCAGAAGTTTAATATGTAGGATATCAAACCGGTGAAGGTTCATATTTTTGTAAGTGCAAAGTTATCTATTGAATAGTGTCCCAGGACACAAGAAGAAGAAGAAAACATGTCTTGTGTACCATATGTGAGTGCATTTGGTTTCCTGATGTATGCAATGGTCTATAATATACCATAAATTGTAAATGAAATGGGAGTATTGAGTAGGTTTATGTAAAAACCAGGGAAGGAGCATTGGACAACAGTGAAGCAGGTTTCCAAGTATTTGTGTGGCATTAATGATTATGGTTTGTGCTACCAAGGAATACCAGGATTGGAAAACGTTTTGTACATGTGTGGCTTTGTTGATGTTGACTAGGTTGGAGACCTAGATCAGTGAATATCTACAAGGGGGTATGTGTTTAACCTATTTTAAATTAAGTCAGTTGGATGAGAAAGAGATAGTCTATGGTGGAACTTTCAACTATAGAGGTTGAATACATGGCAACCACTCATGCAAGCAAGGAAGAAGTTTGGTTGAAAATATGTGTTAAAGTATGGGGTTGGTAAAATGAGCTATAAGGATAGATTCTTACAGCCAAGGTGAAATTTGCTTAGAAAATAACCCTACTTATCATTTGAATACAAAGCACATTGATGTTCAATATCACTTTGTGAGGGATATGGTAGAAGACAGAAAGGTGTTGTTGGTAAGGGTGGTCACTTTAAAGAATGTTACAGATGCTTTGACAAAGTCTATGAACACTGAGAAGTTTTCATGGTGTAGATAAACAATAGGCGTTGCGGCTTGAGACCAATGACATGCACTCCTACGTCCTCATGTGTGGAAAGAAAACAACAAGTATGACAATGTTAAGTGGGATCTATTAAGTAAACCCAATAATATTTGGGTGGACTTAAGGATGGGGGGAGGACCCAAAGATGGTGGATGGACCCAAGGGTGGGGGACAAACCCAAAGATGATGGGCGAGCCTACCCATGGTTTTGTGCATTGTTTTTGCACATGGTTTTCGACATGATGGTTTTTTCCCATGGTATTTTGTATATCCGGTCAAGGGAACTACGGTTATGTTTTAATCCATGGTTAATGGATTGGGTTTTATAAATGCTTCGACATGTATATTATGTATTGTATCATTGAAAGGAATATAATTAAAAACCAATAAAGTTTTCTCGGTTTGGGTTCCAAGAGAAAACCTCTATGTATATTTTATGTTCTCGCCATTGTACAATTTTTGGCTTTAAGAATTTGTTTGCAATTAATTTATGTACAAGTTCGAACCTACAAAAGATACATAAGGGGACTAATTACGTGTCTATACAAACATGGATCTTCTAAATCAAAACATAAATCAGTAGATAAATTCATATTTGACACCACAAAAGTGATCAAGGATTTGCAATCTAACATCTAAAAACTATTTAGAATATTTATTGTGCATTTCCCTTACCCAAATAAGATTTGCACTTCACCAAAACCATTAGACCCAAGAACTAATGCATAAGGTCAATGGCTCTCATGTCATATTTTCTTTTCAAAATTTTCTTACACGGTGTCATAAGCTTATCAAAACTACCTATAAGGATCATATCATCTCCATACCAGACCAAGGCAATAAAAGCATATTTATCATATAAATAATAAAGGTTTGAATCTATTGTAGCCTTGGTGAAGCCCAACTTCAGTGAGTACTTATTAATCCTTTAATAAAATGTATGTGGTTCTCACTACGACCCATAAAGTGCTTCCTCAATCTACAAACATGGGTATCTCACCCATGCACCTCAAAGCCTCTCAAATGATTAAATGGTGTACTTAGTCTTCAATAAGACCATTAAAAAATTATCCTTCACATCCATTTGGTATAAAGGTCAACTAAAAACTAACGCAATAGATATGATTAGATATGATTGCTCTAATTAAATTATACCTAGTAATTGGAGAAAAATTATCCCCATAATCAACTCTCTTTCTAAGAGAATCCTCTAGCGACAAATCTAGCTTTGTGCTTCTCTATTCTCCCATATGTTGCATGCTTAATATTGCACAACGAATTGGATTCTATCATAGATTTCTCCATTGGTCAAGTAGAAAAATATCCCATACATCATTCCTAAAGATGGATTTATACTCCTTAACCATGGCATCACACCACACATGCTTTGCATTAGCTTACTCAACAATGGAAGGTTTTGCATCAATGGTAGAAGACACAATGAAACATAAGAAGGATATCTTTTAGGTGGATGACCCACCTAAAAAGTAGACCTTGGTGCTCCCACTTCCTTTACTTCCTACAATTTCTAGGTAAGCCATCTCAATTATTATTTTTTTCTAAAGAAAAAAAACAAGTATTTATATTTATAGTCAAAATAAAAAAATAAAAATAAAAAATTTGTATATGTTGTAGCATTCTTATGGCACTTGGCCCTTAAAAAATATCACAGTTTTGCATCATAAAAGTTTTTCATGTTGTAAAATCTATCAAGATATTTACATAAAGTTTACAATTGTTCAATCACACGTCCTGAGTACCCAAGAAAAAAAATTGATCCCGTAGCTTTTAGCTAGATATATCCCTTGAGTCTACTTCGCTATCCACCTATGTGTATCTATGTCGAAAAGAGTGACCATTACCTGTTGATAAGACATAACATGTTAGCTACCTCCATCATTAACACCAATGGTTATTCCAAAAAGGAGACCTCAATTGGATCCAAGTTACATAAATCCAACGTGTTTGGTGACATATTTCTCTAATAAACAACTAAAATGTTGTGTGGAATATAGTTTCTAAAGGAGATAGTAGTCATGTCCATGGATTAAGAGAATGTTGAATGAGGACACCATCTTTGTTCTCTGATATTTTCCACTATCCTTTATCCAAATTCAATCCTCCTTTTGAAAGGATATTTGCACTTTTTTTGTCCTATAAATATGAGTAAATGAAATTTGAGAAAAATGCCTCAATCTATGAATTATATTTTGAAAATTTTGTAGTAAGTGTGATTTTACAATGTCTTGCTGGGAGATATGATCCACTCAATAGTGGAGGATGGATGAATATATTTCTTCCCCATCACTTGTAACCAAAGACCTGAACCAGTTATCAATTTCCAAGCTTTATTGGTTTCCAAGACTTTTTAGAACCAAATGATTTTTTTCAAACCCCATCCTCCCAGAGCTTTTGGAGTAGCTATAGAAGGCCAATATATTAAGGCAAAGGGCCTCTTATCTCGATTTCCCACCCATATAAATCGCAAGGTGAGATTCCTTATTTTATGTAGGATACCCATTGGAATCCATGATAATGAATCCAAGTAAATAGAGATTGCTTCTATAACATCCTTGCATAGAACCAGTCTTCTAGCTCTTGAGATATAATGATTATGCCAACTATGAATTTTGAGCTCTATTTTTGCGAGCAACCAAGACTAGTCCTTTTTTCATAATTGTTTGGTTTTAGATGGAATCCTAGATATTTCAATGGATCTCCCAAAGGCAGAGGTTCTTTAGTGAGAATCCCAGCCATAATCACTTTGTATGCTTCCTCCAAGGCATTCCCATAGAGAGTGGATTTACCTTGATTTATCATCGTACATGTAGCCAAGGAGAACAAGTCTAGAGTGGAATTGATATTTTGAACACAGCCAATATATGTGCCTAAGAAGATGAGGATATCATCCATGAAAAGAAAATCAATGAGAGAGCAGTCATGAGTGATGTTTATACCAACTATAGCATTCCTTCTTTTTGCAGCCAGAATAGCCCTGTTAAGAGCTTCAACCACTATGAGGAAGAGTGGGGGGGAAGAGGCAACCTTGTCTTAGCCTTCTCCATGGATTTAAAAATGGGGAAGCAACTCCATTTATTAACAAATCCATCGACGTGGTGCTTATACAGCTATAGATCTAATCCACAAAGGGAGATTTGAAACCCAAGTATAGGAGAATGAGCCTAAGATAGAGCCAGTCCACCCTATCGAAGGCCTTTGAGAGATATACCTTGTAGATGAGGGCTTTTTGTTTTTGAATGTGTATGGAATGGAGGCCTTCTTGTGCTAGTTCAATCGCTTTGTGAATTTGGTGGTCCTTCAAGAAACCAAATTTTTCAAGGGAAATATGGTCTAGGAGGATTGGTTTGATGCGAAGAGAAACGATTTTGGAGTTGATATTATATATGGTATTGCAAAGCGAAATAAGGTGAAATTGATAAAAGGAGTCAAGGTTGTTAGATTTTGGAATGGGAACTAAGAAGGTGGAGTGTAAGGGGGCCAATATTAGCCCATTCATCCTAGAGTATTCAACCACTTTCAAGAGATCACCCTCAATGAAATCAAAACATGCTAAATATAACACTATAGAAAAGTTGTCTAAACCAGGGCTCTTATCCTTTTGGAAGCTAATAAGAACATATTCCAACTCATACTTGGTCACTTCAACCATCATATCATCATTTTCATTCTCTTTTATGAATATCGAGAAGAAATTGGCAATTTGAAGAATTTTATCAATGTTTACTCTAGGGGGGCTTTTTAAAATATATATTTAAAGTAATTGTATCCTTCTTCAACCATATCTTTGAATATAGATGCTTTGGATCCATATAACCTTTTGATTTCCAAAATAGTATTTATGGCTTTCCCGTGGTTAGAAATTTGATTAAATTATTTGTAATTTTTATTTCCTTCTTGAAGCCAAAGTGCTCTACTATTTAATCTGGCATTACCTTTCCTTTTACCAACAACAGGGAGTTTTTTTCCCCAAGTGTTTTTTTGAACCGGTTTTTGATCCTTAGAAAAGGAAGTATAATTTGTAGAGACCAACAACTCATGTAGGCTGGAATCAATTTCAACTGCACCTATTAAAACCTATCGAGTTCTGACTTATTCACTCATGGATCTAATTCTTGATGATGAACCACAGAGGTTGGTTCGAAATGTCGATTCAGACAAACCTAAATGCAAAGACTCCGGAATTATAATTGCAACATTATTCACATAAAAAAAAAAATTAATAAAAAAAAAACAACTCATTTAATTTAAAACATAAAATTGTAATTAATTTAAAAACATAAATTGTTTTTAATCTAAAACACAAATATTTTATCAATAATATTAATCTATTACATAATATTAAATTTATATTAATTAACATTTTCTCATTTAAGCATAACTCAATCTAAATAACATTCATTTACCAAATAAATTAAATAAACACAAAGCATTAAAATCATAAATTTAATAAACTATAATTTCTCATTTAAGCATAACTTAATCTAAATAAAATTCATTTACCAAATAAATTAAATAAACACAAATCATTAAAATCATAAAATTTAATAAACCAATTAATTATATACATAGTTATTAAAAACTAAAATGAACTATATCATTATCCAAACTGTCGGCTAACATTCACTCCCATCCCAACCCTAGTCGCGCCTATTAAAACCTATCAAGTTCTGACTTATTTACTCATGGATCTAATTCCCGATGATGAACCATAGAGGTTGGTTCAAAACGTCGATTCAGACAAACCTAAATGTGATGACTCCGGAATTATAATTGCAACACTATTCACTTAAAACAAAAAACAAAAAAACTCATCTAATTTAAAACATAAAATTGTAATTAATTTAAAAACATAAATTGTTTTTAATCTAAAACACAAATATTTTATCAATAATATTAATCTATTACATAATATTAAATTTATATTAATTAACATTTTCTCATTTAAGCATAACTCAATCTAAATAACATTCATTTACCAAATAAATTAAATAAACACAAATCATTAAAATCATAAATTTAATAAACTATAATTTCTCATTTAAGCATAACTCAATCTAAATAAAATTCATATACCAAATAAATTAAATAAACACAAATCACTAAAATCATAAAATTTAATAAACCAATTAATTATATACATAGTTATTAAAAACTAAAATGAACTATATCATTACCCAAACTATCAGCGAACATTCACTCCCATCCCAACCCTAGCCGCACCTATTAAAACCTATCGAGTTCTGACTTATTCACTCATGGATATAATTCATGATGATGAACCACAGAGGTTGGTTCGAAACGTTGATTCAAACAAACCTAAATGCGATGACTCTGGAAGACAACACTACAAAGGAGCTTATCATCAAGTCTTTTTATTATTATTATTATTATTATGTCGCCAATGAGAGATGGATTTCTTGGCCCTTTCAAGTTATCCTAAAATTGAAGTGGTGGTGATGGATTGAAAGGAATCCACCCATCCTTAATCTTTTCTATCAAAGACAGGTGTTTCATCCAATGTAGATTTAGTTTGAAGGGCTCCATGGGATTTTGCGTAGCAGGGTCAAAATCCAAGAAATTTGGCTTGTGGTCAAATTTTCCTCCAAGGGAAATCCATTATTTGATCTGAATATTCAAATCGAACATGTTTTTCTAAAATAAGACCAATCCAGTCTCTTAGCTATATAAGCATCCCAATTCTGATTGTTTAACCGAGTTGGTAAAATCTTAGAAAGGAGAACATCCACGAACCCAACCAAGTTTATTCTATCCATATAAAAAATCGTTAAGAGGTCTAAATGAGTCGAAGACCCCCAGATTTCAAGGATTCCTATAATGAAGTTTAGATCCCCTCCTAAGATGATATGTTCAATGCAAAAACAAGGATGATTGAATATTCTCTTCCAAAACTATTTCTTTTCTAGGTAGGGGCCATATATGTTTAAACTTGTAAAAGAGAAATCATCTACCCTGGACACGAAGGAAGTCACAAGACATAACCTAAATGACCAATCAGACGTGCATCGAAGCAGGGAGATTTTCCATCCTGTAATTAGTCACCTAGAGCATCCATTTGCATTAGTATGATGTATGGACCAATTCGGCAAGAGGGAGGATAGGATAACATCCACCTTGGATCCCTCTAACATTGTTTCCTGAATGAAGAGGATTTTAGGGGATTGTAACACAATGAGCCTTTATAGGGCCATGTTTTTTACAAGGTTGGCCAATCCCCTGATATTCTATGACATCATTCCCATTCAAAAACATTTGCAAGTGTTGCCACTCTAAGGGCCTCAAGGATTGACATTTGTTTTCCCTAATGGACTTCTGAAGAAGCTTGTTTCATCACAATTGAAATGTAGGACTTGTGGCCTCTACTAGAACCTAGATGTCTCAGTTCATCAAACATACCTAAACGCCCTCTCAATTCTATGACAAAAGAATCATAATGGTCAACTAGAGAGTCCACCAGATTTTGAGAGAGAGAATGAAGGTTGTAGGGAAGTGGGGGATGACCAAGTAGGGGGAAGGGAAAGTGTTATTTTGAGAGGAAAGAGAGGGAGGAGAGGGGGAGCGAGGGTTTTACTGAGGTTATAAGGGGATAGAAAGAGATGGTAGGTGATGGAAGGGAGATCAAAAGGAACAAGATATTTAACAAAGGTAAAATGCATGATGGATTATGAATTGAAATCACCTTAGAAGAAACACATGACAACAAATTATCAAAGGTAAAGGAAGGGAAAGGTGTATGTTCATATTGCATACCCACCAAGGAGATTTCCATTGTTGTTGCAAGAGGATTTTTGATGCCTTTTGTGCTTGGTGGAGTAGGAGCGGCAAAGGGCCCATCGAGGCCTGGCACTCCTGTTGGTCCACAATCGACAGAGTTAAGAGGAATGTGTGGCTCCTTTTGGATTCAATGCTACAACATCTCCCTTAGAGTCTAACTTAGGTGAATTTTGTGAGTCCTTCTCCCGCAAATATTTTTTAACCCATTTCTTCGTTGATCTCCCATAAGGATAGTTATCTCCCAAATGACCAAAGGAATGAAAACACACATACTTGTAAGGTACGCCTTCATAATCTAACACCTGTTTATGGGATTTTTTCAATACTACTACATAGATAGATTTAGGCAATCAGGTTGCTAAATTTAGTCCTCCCACTATTCTAGCCATTTCCGTATAGCCAAAGACTTTGAAGGAAGTATTTGCCTCATTAAAAAACCCAAAATATTTAAAATTTCACTAAAAAACTCTTCAAACCAATACTACAGAGGAAGACCCTACAACCTAACCCAAATAGGAACCACTAAAAGCCTCTTGATCCTTGCATCAAAATCCACTAACCCTTTCTTCAAGTATAGAACTTGCAAGCCCCCTTGTCATCTCCTCTACAATAATTTTTCCACGTATTCCTTTGAGGACATGATCCATCCCAACCAACTCTTCAGAAGAATCAAACATCAAGGGGCATAACTAGGCTCTTGATCTCTCAAACTAGATTCCCAGGACCAGATTGTTGATTAAGTATTTTCATAAGATCACCCTCTCACACATTTTTAGAGCCCGAAATCAGGGGGAAAACTCGTTGTCCAAAATGGGATGCACCTCAGCATCAAGTATGATCTTCTATCAGATGTTCGAGAACGAAATTTTCCAAAGATATGGAAATATCATGCTTTAACAGACTTTTTTCCAAGGAAGTTGTACAGCAACCAAGTGGGCAATGGATGATTCAGGAACATCAGGTACATAATGCTTATCAGTATTTCCACGTGCCTTTTATAGAGTAGCAAAAAATAGCATATGAGACAGCATGATACACAACATCATTTTGACGGACTACTATTGATATATATTTTTGCCTAACATGTCTATACTATGTTTATATTATGTCCAACTTTGTTACTTTTTATGAACATTCAAGTTATGTTATGACATTATGTTGTCAGGTGGATATGAACACATGTTTGGAATGTGCTTCATATGTAGCGGCTACAGCATGTATTTTCAATATACTATATAATGGAAATTACAATTTTTTCGTTGGGAAAAAATCATGCTTTAATGGACTAATTTAATCATTTTCATAGTTCTTTTTTTTATGGTAAACCTTGTTTTTTTATTAAGAACCACATTGGTAGACTTTTTATAGTTTTAAACTAGATTATTAGAAGAACAAATTGAATTATTTTGTAAGATGGATTTCCTAGCTTCTTCAATCGATGAAGGGATGAACAAGTATGCATAATATTATTGAATATCTAATAGAAAGTGAAAAAGGATATATTATCTTTTCTAATGTGATATAGAGATAATTGATGAAAACCTATGTACTTGAAACTTCTTTTGTAATGAAAGTAAATGATTTTTCTTTATTGAAAAAGAATATGAGTAAAATGTTTCATTGTCCAAGATGACAATACTGTCATAGCCATGCTCTTATTGGCAAAGAACCCAACGATTTTCTGATCTTCCATTTTTGAAATATCATTTTGTTTGATTTCTTTCCCTAAGATAAAGTTGGATTTCTTGATTTTCCTTTTTACGCATTTATTGATAATTTTTAGGGCATCCCTTCATGCCAGTTGAAGGGAAGGTGGTTGGATGTGATCAGTTATGGGAGGACACACCACCACTATGCATCTCGAGGGTGAGAAAGTCATTGAGGAAGTCGTGATGGGATGAAAGTGTTGCACTGTCAGGATGATTAACCAATGAGAAAAATGAAAAGGCTACAAGGTTCTCTTTCATCGCTGCAGATTTAAGGGAAGACCTCGAAGGAGGAAGTAGGGCCGAGACCATATCCAAAGAAAACCCTTGTAGAGGCATTGAGGTTGCAAAAGATGCACGATGGGAGGGGCCCTGTTGGGAAATTGGGATAAAAAAAGGGATAAGGTCCCAAATGACAAAATATTTAATAGTTCTAACACATTATAGTGTTCTAATTAAAATTCCTACAACCAAAAAACATGGAACATAAAGGGATCTGAAAAATGCAGCCACTTATTCTATTAATAACTAGAAAACTATTACATGCCAATATAATTAATAGTGGAGCCCTAGCCAATGACATGCACGGTTGCTCATCAAATGGTTATACTAAATGTTGAAGCACACTTGTGAACCCTACATGGATCCACTAGACAGATATCACCTCGGGTTTTTCGTCATGGGATCAAGCTAGAACTAGTCACGTCAAGTTCTCAACAAATACACAATAAGATAGACAAACTCAGGATGATCCAAATGCCTTGCTCCTCTCCCCTTTTATAGGCTTGATGGACTCTCTAGAAGCCTTTAATTTATTATTTTCTCTAAAAAGGAAGGCAAATTCCATAGGAAAACACCATGGGTGAATACCACAGAAAATACCATAGGTAAATACCATCCATCTTGACCACATTTAAAAAATGAATATTGCAAATCCTCCTACCCTAATATTGTTTTCCCTCGAGCAATTGACATATGTATACTAATTTGATTGTCCAGAATAGTAGAGCATCAATACCAAGGGCCCATATGAATGATTGAACCATCTCAACATGCCACTGTATCACCCAATCAAGGATAGATCTCTCATTGCCTAGATCCTAGATCAACCTCTAAATTAATTGTTATCCAATAGATCCATTAGCATTTTAACCACCACCTAGATTATCCAATTGTTAAATTAACTCATCATCAATGGATCCTCTTGGATCCCAATGCCACCAAACTTCTTGGCCCCTGCACCTTCACTCTAATTGTATTATGTCCGTAGCTAATAATTCCCTCCCAAGAATCATCTCATCAATCAAGGACCAACTCATAAATCCTTGTGTGTACATACTCATACAAGGAATAATCCCGCCATGTTGATGTTTCACTACTCTAATTCTAATTGGGATGATCCTAATTTGGTGAATAGTTGGTGATGTATCCCTGAAGAGGGATTCTCTGTGACTCCCAAGTATATTCCTCTTGTTAACTTGTGAGGGATTTGATTCGTTCCTGAACACTAGACAACTTGGCCACTGATTTGGCACATACTCTTATGAGCTCCCCAATTTTCCCATCCTCCTGTAAAATGGTGTCTCGGACTTTCTAGATTCTTTGCTTCAACATCATAAGGTTTGTCTTGAAATGCTTAATCTTTTCCCAGAAGTGCTCTCCTGGAAAATCTGGTGCTCTGTTGAATGTCTTTGTATTTTGCTACACTGAATTCCCAATTATCATAACTCCAACTTGAGCCTTTGATCGTCTCCTTGGAAATGGCTCATCTTGAACACTATGTTTGTCATGCTCCTCATGTTTATTCTCATCATGTTGGTTCACTACTATTGGCTCCTCACTCAAGTCTCCTTGGCCTTCTCCACCTATGGAGACAATTTGTTGTTCATCCTCTTCAGTTGTCAAACATGGATGCACTGGTGCACTCAATGTCTACTCATATTATTCATGAACATTCTCCTGGAAATCTATGGACCCAGTTGAACAAGAGTCTACCTCCTCAACACCATTAGGAATAATTTCCTCCTTCCCTTCTCCATGCACTTCTAAGTTCTTTTCATGCTGACTGATTATTATCAGCTTATCCTGCAAGTCTCTTTGAATAACAGCACAATGTTTCTCATCATCTAGACTTGACTGCTTAGATTCTTCATGTGTGCTTTCCTCAAGATCAATGGACCCAACTATAGAAGAGGAATCATCATCAAAATGGTTAGAAAGAGGCTCCTCCTTTGTTCCCATTATCTCCTTCATAACACTTGAGCATGAGTGGTTAAGTGCCCAAGGTCCCTTGCATACAAAGCATAGACCTTTCCTCCTTAGTTCATTCTTTTTGTCTCCACCAATCCTTGTTAGTTCCTCCTTGCTCAACTCCTTTTTTGAGCATTTTTATGTTATGTTTGACCTGCCCCTCAGCAATTTCATAGGCAACAGGTGATACCATTAACTCCCTCCTCCAAATGGCCAACAATTCAGATCTCAGTTGTTTGCAAATGGCCTTATCTTCTCCTAAGATCAGGGACATTGTCTCTTCCATGTATCTTTTGACATAGTCTGGATGAGATGTTGTAATGTTCATGCAGAACTATTAGAGCATATGAAGGATTAAATCATTACACTCTAGATCCAACATAAGTATACTATATCTAAATTTTACCATGCGTTCTAAAATTTTGCACCTCTGAAAAAAGTAAGAAGCGAGATATTGTCCAACCCTTAGAAGGCTTCTACCATCAACTGAAAAATCCTTCTCATGATGTCATCATTGTAGGGATGTAGTGGTGTTGTTAAGGCTAGGATTTCAGTGAGACAAGAGGAAAATATGAGTCTAACCTTTTCACAAGAATGTTCCAAGAACTTGGGTTGTGTCAAAGCAAGCATGGATGGATTCAAGGCCCAACTTGACCCTTTCCAAATTGATTGTTCTATTAGGAACAGGGTCGTGTCTAATGCATCCAACCGAAGGAGAACATCTTTTAACTTTGTACCCTACAATTTGGATCCAAGTTCAAAGAGACACTTACTTTTTACATCTTCCTTCTGGATATCCTTTGACTACTAATGGATAGCATGGACCTTCTAAGAGAAAGCCATGTTGTTCTACTCTTACTTCTAATATATAAGTTGTTTCCATTTTCTATCCACAAAAGTATTGCATCCCAGAGAACCAATTGATGTATTACTATGTTGATTCATGTGGCGTTTCCAAAAAAAATAATGACATAATAGTTTGACTTATATAGATCTCAATACTTAATCTTCCTTCTCTTTCCTCTTCTTCAATAAAATATGATGGAGAAATTCTTTATTTATAATATTAATGAGATACATTTATTTAGAAAATAGAGGATCATAAATAAATAAAATACCTTCACTATGAGACCACTACTCCAGACTCAACTTCATCAAAAGTGTTGGGGCCTTATTAGCGTTACAACTTCCCCCAACTTACAAAGTACACAATATGCACCGTTCCCTTCAGCTGACTATTGCTATGCGACCGTTTTACAATTGCATCTGCGTGACCTTGGCCCACAGTGCTATGATTTCACCAACTTGCAGAGTAGACAATATGATCTGCTCTCCTCATTTGACCACTGATATGTGGCCTTTCTACAATCATGGCCATCACCCTCCACTTTCTTAGAAATTTTCCCACAACGAGAGGCCCAATTATTGTGAGGTTCAGGGTTGAAATTTCAAAACAGACATACTTGTTAAATTTGACAATTTAGTTTTCGCACCTCTCTACTCGTATTCACAATTTCAAAAGAAAAAACCAACTCTATCAGGCTAGTAAAGGCGAGCTTAAGTCAATTGGTTTACCACCTCCCGTTTCCCTACCCTAGATGGAAGTCTCATTGCCTTACACCAAGTTGCCACCATACAGGTGATATTGAGCCAAGTTGTTACATATGATATATTTCTTTATCCAGGGTGACACCAGACGAAGGGGAAGGGACCTATCATACCTGATCTTAGAAGAGAAGCATCGGATGGGATGGGGTCAAATAGCCCAAGACTTTGATTAGCTTCTTACCATGCATGATTTCCCGATTGCAAGATGGATTGTACACTAGCCGGGAGGGATGGTTTCCTTTCATAAGATATTGTTCCACTACTGCTGGATTACTTTATGATCCATCAGAAAACCTCATTGGATGGAGGACAAGCTTTAGACTGCTGCTAGGAGAAGATGCATATATAGTCAATATATGCTTTGTTTATTGCACTTGCTTTAAGATGCTATATTTGGTACCGCTATTACTTGTTGTTCCAGCCGAGCTCGGAATATGATACCTTTTCAATTTTGAATCCACTTGCTAGGAATGAATCAAACTACCTATTTTCTTAACCTGATGGTTACCCACCTGAAGAACTAGACCTTATACCCTAGAACACTTGCATTAATGAGATGCTTAGGAAGTATTGCTATCAACTCAAGCAGATGGAATGGCATGGCTGGCATGAAACAACGACTTCTTACCCACTCCATGCCTCTTTCTTAACTTATGTGTTTCCTAACTACCCGATATCGAATGATGAAAGCACCTAGGCAAGTATGGTACAGCAGGTATAGGCCCGAGCAGAGAGAATAGCATGGCATGGAGATGGATGGCATGATACCACCTACCCCCCCTTATGAATGTGTTACCTATCCACTAGAAGAGCCATTTCCCTAGAACACCTTAATGAAGCATTTAGGAAGTATCGCTATGAACCCCTTTCATATTCAGCAGCACCAAATGGGATGGTGTCATGCCCCTACCCTGGTGGTACTCTTCCAACTGCACAATGGGGGGTGTGGCACCACCACCCACTTTCTTTTTAAAAATACTTGTAAATGTGGACTACGCCTACTTTCTATACTTAGTTTATTTTTCAACTTTCCTAAGTATAACATACACAGCGGAAACATTCAATTATTCATCTTCATTGTTATTACCATTTACACATATGCACAGCGGATATTTTAATGGGAGGGGAAACTCCCTCAAATATAAGTCTGCCCGATAATAACAACATTTCATAAAATATAGAGTTTTACAGTCTTTGCAGGAAACCCCAAGTTTCCTTGGTACAATTTCTGTCACAACCGTGCAACCCGGCCTACACCATTCAGACAACCTGAACCACTATTCGAAGTGTCCACCAATTCTACCGTTTGTCGCAACTCGTTCATCATCACACCATTCAGCACGTCGTTCACCCTCAGCTCATTCAGCCGAACACCCTTAACTCATTCAGGCACACGCCCTCACCCGTTCACTCGTTCAGGTAGGCGCCCTCGCCCATTCCGTCGTTCAGACCAACCTCGCTCGTTTAATCATTTAGGTCGGCGCCCTCGCCCATTCCGTCGTTTAGACTAACCTCTCCCGTTCAGTTTTTCGGCTTGATACTCTCACATGCCCTCACCCGAACGCCTTCGCACGACCTGCGGCTATGTTTTCTGCATTTGTTGCAGCTCCGTGATTCGTCCCAAGAGTCCACCTGCACTTCGCCAAATTTCAGTCTTCCCAAGTAGTTCGCCCTCCTAGCTCGCATGAACACTTGGAAACTTCGCTTGATGATTTTTTCCACCATTCCAACGCTCTACTTATATGGCAGTTGGCCCATCATTTAGGGTGTCGACTCACCAAGCCGACACACCATTTCGTCCAACTCGCCCCTCCATCGCGTCGGCCCATGGTGTGGGTGCCCATGTGCGGGACTGCCCCCACATATAAACTTTCCATCACCCAATACTTAGTCAATCTTGCAATGACTCTTCGTGTCACAAGTTGGCTCGTCTCCTTCATTCGGTCAGCTTGTCACACTGTGTGGGCGCACCCCAACTCGTCGGTTACCTTCCAGCTCATTGCATGCCCTTCATGCACCCTTCACTCATTTCCTCTGTCGTTCATCCCAACTCGTCACACTCTGCAGGCATGCCCAACTAGCCGGTTGCCCTAGCTCGTCGCCTGCTCGCCCATCGTGCACCCTTCGCCAAACAATCCGCAACTCGTGGGCCTTACATTCTCCCCCAGTCTAAATGGTTGTCATCCTCAAAAACACCATCATATGACATCACAAAGTTTCGCTAGCTCCAACATCAAAATTCTCATGTTGCCTACCTCTGCTTTGTGATCGCATAAACCATAAAGGCTTATGTCTCCATGAATCGAAAAGTCTCCACAATCAATGATCATCAACCACATCCGTCGCAATCCCCACATGCTGCCCCACCATGGAAGGTTGGTCCCTCCAACTCAAGCTACATGCTCACTGCAACATATCATGTCAACCTCATCATGTATCTTCATCGTGTGAAATGTTGCCAAGATACTCCAACACAATGCTAACACATCTCCGTACACTGACGTCCCCCATGACTCGAATGGGTATCTAATCCAACTATCGTGCTCAAACCATGAGAATGCACATCCTCATGCCATCATCAGTCGTTTCTTAGACTCCTGTCACAACATCAACTCGATCAAGAATCCATCTCCATCTCCATCAAAATGTAAGCCATG
Source organism: Pinus taeda (assembly GCA_000404065.3). Taxonomy (NCBI): domain Eukaryota; kingdom Viridiplantae; phylum Streptophyta; class Pinopsida; order Pinales; family Pinaceae; genus Pinus; species Pinus taeda. Next base: position 18,743 of record APFE031499378.1, read on the forward strand.
CCTAGGTCCATGAAGTAACCCTCATCTCATCTGCAACATGTTGTCCATGATGTTTGGTGTCAATGTGTTGCATGAAATCAGTCGCATCTATCCCAACATCATCATCCATATATGTGTAAAATTCATCTCCTCAAAATGAAGAGATCCTCTTCATCAAACCCGACTCTCGATGTGCCACATCCAGGTCCATGAAGCAACCTCCATCATATTTGTAATGTTCCATCCCTCAAGTCTGCCAAAGAAACAAGTGTACACCTGTCTCATCTCCCATGTGTTGCCCATGATCATTGACCAATCAGCTCCCATGTATCAAAAGTGGTTAAGTCTCATCTCAACCCATGCCCAAGTGTTGCCACCAAGGCATCATCATCGTTGCAACTCCATCACTCCAAAGTGTCTCATATCGATCCTCCACATCAAGTCACTCTCTCAAGAACACCCATAAATGTCCTCAAAAGTGTTCACCCCATACTGCATCAAATTCTCTGACCTCAAATCCTCAATGCATTAAATCCTCCAAGTCCACTATAATATGAAGTCCCCAAAAGTCACAACCTTATGTCATCATGAGCTCCATGAATCATCTCCAACCAACATCCTAGCAAGCATACATGTCTCAGCCCAAAGGTCTCTGCAAGATGCCTCAGCTCTCCATGTAGTAGGAATGCTCCATAGTCTACTCACAAATCCAACCAAGTCCATGGCCTTGTTGTACCCAAGTACACAACATCCCATCAGCTCATAAGTAAAACATCTCCAAGTCACATCAGCAAATCCAACTGCACAACATCATTGCCTTGGCACTCCTCATTGGATGCCCATAAGTGACACCTCTACAAGTGCTCATGCTTAATGTCCCTACGTAAAAATTCCATGCTCCATGTCTCCAACTCGATGTCCATGACTCAAGTTGCCCATGTTGTCCAACTAAGTATACCCATCACAACAATCTGGTCTAGTGAACTCGGTCACCCAAACCATATCATTTTCAAGTCATGAGTCTCTTCCATCATGGATCCCCCACTGAAGGTTCCACCAAGACTTCCTCTTGGTCTGGGCATGAGAATTCCACCCAAGTATCATCAAACTCAAGTGTGTTCCCTTCTCCAATCTGTCCATGAGTCATTTCAGGCACTTAGCCAATTTCTCCATATGGCTAAAGCATGACCCATTCCTCTACAATGATCATCACGTTCCTCCCTTGTCACGGGCTTTTGCACCTTCTACCATAAGGTACAAACAGCCCCAACAAGCTTTGCAACAGCGAATGGTCCTTGCCTCTCCATACAAGTTCTCATCATAGACATCTATGGTAAGATCCTCCATCACATCGGCAAACTGACTTTTCCCTTTCCTACATATGGCCCATCCTCCAAAAGCTCAAATGAAACACAAGTATAAGTAGTACTTACTTCATCATGAGGCTCCTCCATGTGAGTATCCTCATCCACCAATGTCTGCAAATTGCATGATCCTGGTCGAACTTGAACAATTTTAAGTTCATCCTCCATCGTTGTCATATCTACAACATCCGCGCACATCACAGCTTCCTCTTCTTCATCATCGCAATTTGCAGCTACATCCTGCTCCATTGCCCAACCAAGTCGAAGAAGTTCGTCTTCAACATTCCTTTCCAAGACATCAAGTTCATCTCGAATCTGTGGGTTCTCTTCTTTCACCCGCTTCAACCTGTACAAGGTCAACAAGAGCCTCCCTTGACATTCTTCCAAACCTACCATGTCTTGTCGTTCAGCTTGGCCTAAGCATGAAGCTTCACCCCTGTTAAACCTGTCACAAAGTGTAGCACTTCCTTCGGTACGGCTGGTTCAACTAAATCAAGCTCTAATACCACCTGTCACGCCCCTACCCTGGTGGTACTCTTCCAACCACACGATGGGGGGTGTGGCACCACCACCCACTTTCTTTTTGACAATACTTGTAAGTGTGGACTACGCCTACTTTCTATACTTAGTTTATTTTTCAACTTTCCAAAGTATAACATTCACATACACAGTGGAAACATTCAATTATTCATATTCATTGTTATTGCCATTTACACATATGCACAGCGGATATTTTAATGGGAGGGGCAACTCACTGAAATATGAGTCTGCTCGATAATAAAAATATTTCATAAAATATACAGTTTTATAGTCTTTGCAGGAAACCCCAAGTTTCCTTGGTACAATTTTTGTCACAACCGTGCAACCTGGCCTGCACCGTTCAGACTACCTGAACCACCGTTCAGAGTGCCCACCGGTTCTACCATCTGTCGCAACTTGTTCACTGTCGCACTGTTTAGCATTTCATTCACCCTCGGCTTGTTCAGCCGAACACCCTCAACTTTTTCAAGCGAACACTTTCGCACGCCCTCGCCCATTCACTCGTTCAGGTCGGCACCCTTGCACACCCTCGCTCATTCTGTCGTTCAGACTGACCTTGCCTATTCAGTCATTCAGGTCGGTGCCCTTGCCTGTTTTGTCATTCAAACCAACCTCGCTCGTTCATTCGTTCGGCCCGGTGCCCTCACACGCCCTCGATTGAACGCCTTCGCACGAATTTTCCTAAACGCCTTCGAACGACCTCGCCCATTCAGTCGTTCAGGCTAGTGCCCTCGCCCGAACGCCTTCGAACGACCTCACCCGTTCAATCATTCAGGTCAGCACCCTCGCATGCCCTGACCCAAACACCTTCGAACGAATTCACCCGTTTAGTCGTTCAAACAAACGCACTCGCCCGTTCAGTCGTTCAAGCCGACGCCCTCCCCCAAATGCCTTCGCACGACCTGCGGCCTATTTTCTGCGTTTGTTGCGGCTTCGTGCTTTAGCCCAAGAGTCTACCTGCACTTCGCCAAATTTCAATCTTCCCAAGCAGCTCACCCTCCTAGCTCGCATGAACACTTGGAAACTTCACTTGATGATTTTTTCCACCATTCCAATTCTCTACTTATATGGCGGTTGGCCCATCGGTTGGGGCATCAACTCACCAAGTCAACCCACCATTTCATCAAACTCGCCCCTCTGTCGTGTTGGCCCATGGTGTGGGCGCCCTTGTACAGGACCGCCCCTACATATAAACTTTCCACCGCCCAACACTTAGTCATTTTTGTGATGACTCTTCGTGTCGCACATTGGATTGTATCCTTCGTTCGGTGAGCTCGTCGCACTATGCGAGCGCGCCCCAACTCGTCAGTTACCTCGCAGCTCGTCGCTCACCTGTTGTGTGCCCTTCGCTCGTTTCCTCCGTCGTTCAGCCCAACTTGTCGCACCGTGTGGGCACTCCCAACTCGCCAGTTGCCCCAGATCATCGCCCGCTCACTCGTCGTGTGCCCTTCGCCAAACAATCTGCAACTTGTGGGCCTTACAGATGAGGTCGAATAGCCGATAGAGAAGAAGGTTGTTGGTGGTTTCCCTCTAACAGAGATCGTGGAACTGTCAAATGGAATGGGGATTATGATCCATCTTAAAACATTGGATGGACAGGCTTCAGACTGATAGGATATGCCCAAACAAAGCCATCTAGGATATCTTTATAACAATGAATCTTAGTAGAGAGGTATGGCCATCTATATGAATCACTTAGTGAAATGAGTCAGGGAAATGCTACGATCCCTTTCCTTTACTTTACTCCCCCTCTTGATGACATGGCAAGAAGGGCGGTGGCTGAATGGATAGTGTCATTAGCCAAGGAATTTTAGTTACATGCTCCTCCAGGCGGGGACGGTCCCGAGAGGGCAAGTTTCCCTTTCACTCAAATCGTTGAAACTGCAGGACGGGATGGGATTAGGGTACATCAGAACAACCTCATTGGATGCATAAGCTTCTGGATGCTAGGAGATGCTTTGATCACTTGCCTTTAGGAATCAATATATTAAGAGGGAAATCTTACTATTATCCCTATGACAGGTCTTACCTTATACTTCACTTTGACTATACAACTTCACCTTCAGAGTTAGGCATGTTAGCCCTAGACCACTTGAGTAATGAATCACTTAGTGTGGAGGGAAACTTTCCCTTTCAGAACCGGATCACTTTACCCCTGACTTACTTATTACCTTCAACCTAGGAGCATGGATGGACTTATGCCTAAGCCACATTATCCTTCTCTTAAAAGCACCGGCCGGGACCTTGCCCAATGTGGACAAGCTACTTTGTTCCTTACCTTTGACTTGATTACTGCTTGGTGGACTATAGAAAAGGAAACACTCGCAAACAAATGCTAGAGAAAAGCTCCTAGGATCAATAACTTTTCTTGGGGCACCGCCCATAGGAACTGGACGAATAGCAACAGGGACTGTGTCTGGATCAACGAGAGGTCAAGTAAGGTTCTCTATCCAAGTAACCATATAGGGACACGCACAGGAATCGTCCTTCCCTGGTCAAGTAAGTTAGCACCTTACTTGTTTGGACTCTCTCTCTCACCCGTATTTGGATTTGGTAAAGCTCGCCACTATAATTAATAGCTTATTCTCGGAATTGATTTTATAGCGTTGACTTGCATGCCAAATAATTAGTGGGGTGTCCATAGAGCAGCCATGAGTGATATATACGTCACTGGAAGGGAAAGCTTTGTAACGATATATGTTATGGAGGACTCTACCATCGGTACAAACTTCAGATGGATGGACCTCGCTTGGCCTGGGGCCCTTACCCAACATGTGCTTATCAATAATAGACGCATTTCTAGGTAAAGGGGTGTCTTACCAACGTGGTCGTTAAGCCTGAAGGGAAGCTAGTTGTTCCTATTGATAATGAATATCTTCATTGGGTGACGGCTATTGATGAACATTGATAATGAATCCCTTATTATCTGCTCAATTGATAATTCCATTTAATCTGCTATTCATAAAACTACTAGTGAAATTAATTCATAAAGCTCCGAGAAAGCCTCTCTATAATATGTTTATCCGAGCAAGTATCTAAAGGATCTATCTTAACCAGTAATCTTAGTTAGCATAAAATCTCTATTTGAAGGATTAGTTATAATAGTGTATGTGCTTGGGTTGAGCCCTAAAGTGAGTTTGGGAGAGGGAACAGCAACAATATAAACTCTCCGGGTTGGGTAGGAACTCATAAAGAAATATGAGCTTACAGAAGATCACTATTCCTCTTTATTCTTTAGATAGGGATTATTTCTTCTTTAGGGAGAATATAAAAAGGAGAGTCTATTTTAGAAAGTAGGATAGGAATAACCAATAGAGGGTTTTCTAAAGCTTGTATAAATATATAGGAACCTATAAGAATTTGATCACTTGCACTTGTATTCCTCCTGTCGGATGGGTTATTTCATCTCTATATGTCTAATAAGCTCCACCAATATGATATGAAGTATGCCCTATAAGATTCATTATGAGGGACTGATGTCTATTTTAATTCCTTGCCTATGAAATCTCAACCATGAACCATCCAACTATGAACCATCATTTTGATCTACCATGTTGAGTATATTTTACATCTATTTATACATTTGGCTCTCTGTGAAAGCTTAAAGTTATGATGTATGAATGTTTAGCGACTAGATACGCGGACACCTCGAATATACGGTATGGGAATGGAATACCTTTTACGCTTCTTTGACCATCATGGATTGTAATTGGGAACTGGGAAATACGAGGAGCCAGTCATCAATTTCTTATCTCGTTGCTGGTATAGATGATGATAGCTTTTTCATACGATACAGGATATGAACTCTTACTAACCACTACTTGATTCTGATTTTATAGATACATAGATCCCGAGAAGATGGAGGGGGAACAGACACTCTTGTGTTAGTTCAGTTTGTTCCTTACTCAATACTTTAAAAACAAAAGGAGTTCTAAACCTAGTGATTATACAACTTATCTTATACAATTTCTCAGCTTGTATCTAGGCTTCTTAGCTTCATCAAGATTGGATCAATCGATGTATAAAAAACCGTTTGTATTACCCAATCAAAACGTGAGTTAGGGGTATGCCATGGGTGATAGTATTAGCTTGAAAATTTGGTTGTTTCTCTCTCAAGTATAGTTATGACATTGAAAGATACATCAACTAGCTTGATAGGTGCACTAGGTTGTGACTTGGGATCAGCGAGTGAGATATTAAGTGACTATTTTCATAAAGGATGTATGGTCCCAATATGATACATAGTAGTGTTAGCTCCTAGTATATTAAGTGATGGGATGATAGAGTGATCTAAACACTCAACAAGTGGTGGCTTACTATGGCAATGTGATAGTGGATCTAAATATTAAAGAATGACATAGATCTCACCCAACTCTACACAATAGTCTAGTGTAGAGATAATAGCATACATACAATAGATCCATGGATGACCAAGCAATAGATTAAATGAAAAGTCCTTCTCAATGAGAAACTAGAGTATGACTAATGTGATAGGACCTATAGTGATGGACCACTTTATTATTCCCATTTCAACAATCTTATAGGAATCATAAGCATGACGTGTAATTTTGGTTGCAAATGTGTGTATTAGTTTAGTGCATATTCAATAGAGATAATAAGAGACTACATTGACCATAGAAAAGTAGTCAATGAAGACATGCTTCATGTAGTAAAGTATTAATATACACTCGATGAAAAGAGTAAGGTCATGTGCAATAATGAATGAACTATCTAATGGCATAACACTAAGATCAAAGGAAAAATATTTGGATTCCAATGGCACGATTGTGGCTGAATTATATTCTTTATAAGTGGCCTAGTGGAGATGTGAGAAACTTAAGTGTCTGAAGGTAGATCAGTTGATGGTAAAGATGATGCATGAGTAGCAGATGGTTGATACATATTGTAATTCAAAGAGTCTCATAGAGATGGGCACAAGTGTAGTAGATCTAATATGGAGATGTTTCCCTTTGTATATGCAGAGTCAGTAGTCATAGAATATGGTTACATAAGCTATTCAAAAGCCAAACATGCAAGTTTTTTATGATTAGGAGGAAGCACATGATTCTCTAGAGCGTAGCATAGGATGAGCATCAGCATGGGCTAGTAGAGTAGCATGGCTCATAGGTGGTGAGTTAGCGTATACAAAATTGGCGCTACTACACATAGTAACACATACATCTGGATGAATCATATCCTTTATACATCCAACTATTAATTTAGCCTTATCAATTTTATTCTTTTCATTCTGAGGAGAAAATGATGTGGATAGCTAGGAGGATGATAATGGAGTAGCCTAAGATATAGAGGGTTGTAATGATCCATGTGGAAGAAATAGATTTTGGTAGATGCCTAGGTCTGCATTAGTGGAGATTACATAATCGGAACTTAGACCTATCAAAAATGAGATATTCTTTATCATTCCCCTATCAATGAAAATTCCAACACTAGCCTTTTACATAAAACCCTTCATGGTTTTAATGATGCACTAGCTTGTCTATAGAAGAAGTGATTTCCATGGATTCTCTCTATAGAGGATTATATGTTCTGACCCACTCTATTTTTAGAAAGATGGAAGTCAATCAAATGGAGAACTAGAGGTTTGAGGAGGATAGGTTTAAGTTTCATGACCCCTTAAGGTGGTGGAGAAGCACCAGACTTATGTGGCTATAACATGGTCCTACTCCCATGAATTTTATTTAAAGGAAGAAGTGAAGAGGGGAGTATTTTCATATGAAGAAGTGCATGTGTGAATCAGGAAAGGAGCTGAAGAAGGAGCATAAAATAATAAAGTTGAAGCTAAGGCAGAAGAGAGAAGGACGGATGAAGCTTAGGTAGAAAAGAATAGAGTTACAGAGGAAGAAGCACAAAGAAGGAACTGACGGAACTTTGCCAAATAGTTAGTTGGATGGCTAGGGTTGTTAGTCGCTCATCCAATGCATACAGTTGCCATCGAGTCCCGTGCTTGCCTACACTATATAGTATTTCCACCCACGCTTTGTACCCACCCTTGCATAGTTAGTTGGGCTCACCCTAAATGTTGAGTTGGGAAAGCCATCAATGCCACCACCAATAGCACTATATATTCAATCAATAGCAAGGACATTACTATCATTACCAAGCTTGCCTACACTATAATAGAAGGACATTCATTCCATTGGGTTGTACAGTATTTATGGATGCTATCTTTCTTTGGTATTAAGGAAGGATCTAGCTGGCTAACCTTTCCTTGAGAGATGTTCTATTAGTCATCTCCCCAAAAAGAGTAGTTTATACATATATTTTAGTTGTTTTTTGCAGTCATAAATTAGCCATTTTGTACTAGTGTTTGGACTAAAGGAGGGATCGTTGCTTAAGACTCCTGATGCAGCTAGTAGCAAGAGTGAGATAAGAGATTGTAGTGGAATAAGCTGATGAATTGTTGGTGCGCTGACATAGGTGACTGTGTTCCTGCTGTGAGAGCCTAAGGATCCGTGATGGTATGCACAAACTGCTTCTATATTGCATGTATTTGGAGTATAGAACTTGTGGGATACATGATAGTGGGAATGATGATAGTATCCTAATTGGGGAAGAGAATCAAATTGAGGGTGTTCGGCTCCAAGTGTTGGGTAAAAAATAGACTTAAGATATAGATGAATTGGGTATGAATGAAGATTAGCCCTCTATCGACTCTATGTCCTTCGCCCAACGGCTTGGGGTGCGCCCCCAACAAAGAATGGAGTTGTATTTTCCCGGTTATGATCGATCTATCAGGTTACCCAAACGAGTCATGACTTAAGGGCCTCAGGTAGCCGTGGGTCAAAAAAGAAGTATTCTAGTAGCCTCTGAGTTTACGATGCACGTATGGCCAAGCCTTCCTCATAGCAGCCTCTGAGCTTACGAAGCACGGGTAGGTAAGTCACTAGTACGCTAGGCCAGGGAAGTCTTTCCAAAGCCTCTCTCTATAGACGAAGTATGGATTTGAAGTTCAGTAATTACTCATATGTCGTCGGTACTTAGAGATAGCAGGAGGAACTCTAGAAATATATTCCCCTCCTATTTTTAGCTTGGGGAGGTCGTTAGAGGTTTACTTCATTACTTAAGGCACTATGGAAAGAAAGCCTCCCAGCAATCTATTCAGAGCCTAGGGAATGAATGACTAGTGGGTAGGGAAGGAAGAAAAGTCATCCCCATACTACTACAGGTAGGCATACCATTACTAATGATACCCAGGGTAGGCATACCAAAACTGACTGACCTATGATACCACTAGCTATGGGGGGGACAGTGGGACATGATACCGCTAATTATGGGGGGATAGTGGAGCATGGTATCACTAGTGGTAGGCATAGTACCAGTAGGCATGGTTACCTTAAGAGCACTCCTAAGGAAGGTAACTTCCACAGCACTAACAGCATTGCTAAGGTAACCTCCTCAACCTCACAGAAAGGTTGTGACTGGTAACCTTACCTGCCTAGATGGAAGGGTTGAGCTTACAAGCCTAGATGGATGGGAAACTTCCAGAAGCCCCCCATCACACACAACTTCGATGTGATGGAATAACCACCAATTCCGGACCCAAACTAGAAAAAGGCTCTTAGAAAGCGACTTTATCGCGTAGATTCAAACACTCCCACTCCGTGCGCAATTAATTAATTAGAAAGAAATATCGAACCAGTACTCCTTTCAATAATTGGACCAATCAATCTACGGCGTATTCCTCCTGGAAGAAGAGAAGATCAATCTATAGCGCATTCCTCCCCCTCATTGGAGGAAGAGCAGGGAAAGTTGCATCACATTCTACGTGCCAATTTTAAAATAACCAGACACGGGATAGCCGGACGGATTCGAACCTGATTGATTTCATTTGAGTTCCTATTTGCTTGGGAATGAAATTGCTTATCTTATCACATCCATGACCCGGTGGGCAAGCATGCATTGTCGAATGAATGGGTTGAAAAAGTCCCCACCCAATGCTATCCAATTACAAAATTCCATCATAACCCCAACGCCTCTATTGGCAAGCAAGCGGTCCCCAGCCTGGGAGTGCCCTTCCCGCTCCTGCCTGAGAGCGCTACGCCTTCTCCTATGTGTGCTATGCCTTCCCACTCAAAGAAATAAGGGGAGGGGTTGGATCAGGAGATGGAGAAGTATAACAAGTCATCTGGGATGGAAAAAGATATAATGCTGGAATGATGACGACCAAACATCCTTCATTTCATAACAAGTCCTAATTCCATTTTTCATCTTTAATTCTCTTCCTATCCTCCTCTTCTTCTTAACATGCCTCTCAGGAAGAGAAGCAAAGATGAGTGTGTCATCCTCTAGCATTACTACCCATCTATTCAAAATCTCTGTCAACTTCCTAGATACATTTGGATCATTCAAAATCCTTTTGAAATACATTATTAGCCGGAAATAGGGTGATTCTGAGGATAAAGAAAACTTAAGGGGGGCTCTTGAGGGTATTTCCATACAGGTCGAATACCAAAAGGAAACCACTCACATAAATAGATCAAAGATCCACCCCAATGTATACGTGGTGAAAACCCTCGATAGGGAAACTGCCCGCGACCCCGACCAATGCAGCTACTCGGAGCAATTTATTAATGCAAAAGAAATTAGAGTACATACGCTTGCTTCTCTATAACGATCATCAACGAATGACCCTACACCTTGAGCTGTGCCTTACTAGGAAAATCCCTAACTGCTTCTGCAGTGCCTTACTATGCCTTACCCCAGACTGTGTAGTTGAGCCAGAACCCAAAAGGAAGGGAAAGGGAGGCATTAAAGGAGGGCTAACCTATGTGGGGGAGAGTCAGAAGGAAGGGCCCGCTATGGGGGATAGAAGGAAGGGCTTACCTCATATCCTTGCCCCCAAATTCAAGACCTCAAGTAAAGGCTACAGACCTACCCTTAGCTTCATTCTTTGGCTTAGAAATAAGACATTACCTTACCTTACCTTTCATTGCACTCATTAGTTAGCCTCATGTATTAGTTTTTTCAACTTGCAAGTTAGCAAGCATTCTTCTTAACCACATTGTCCCACTAGCTCCTTTCATTGTTGCCTTGTACTCTGCTTCAATTGAAGAAAGTGAAACTACATCTTCTTTCTTGCTCATCCAAAACATTAGACCAGTACCAAGACAAAAAACATATCATGTAGTATATTTTCTATCATCAACTGATTCTACCCAATCTGAATCTGAATATCCAATCAATCCTTCTTAGAATGGATAAGAGTCTTAATAGTCCAGATAATATGAGTATTAAGAGCATTCCTTCCCTATATAGACTGGCTCAAGCCCTGCCCTGTCTAGATCCCTATGTAGATGTTTAGATCCCTCCATGTATTGTATATAGCAGACCGAGCTATGTTTAGTAGAAACCCATTAGTTCATTCCTTAGAGATTGGATAGAAGTGCCTTACCAGTCACAATCACAGTTACCAGGCTAAGGTAGAAAAGAGAAAAGAAAGCATAGAGCAGACACAAGAAAGAATGAAGGAACGAACCAAGCAGTCCAAAAGCCATTCTGGGGAGGACACCTACATTCTTGACATTCTTGGGGCTCGGGACCATAAATAAGGAAGGGATCTGCCCACGTCTAAGGGTTTGAACCAAGGATCACCTCCTCGTAGCTATTCTTATGCCACCCAAAGGAGCTATCTGAATTGGTTCTCGCATTAATAGAGGGAATACTACCTTAACTCTCTCCCATAATATGCCCTTCGCGCTTTTAGTCTACTTATGGGGTTTAGTTTCGTGCCCAGTAAGTCAGTTACGAGTCGGAAGTATTAGGTTATTGACAAACCCCATTGCTTAGCTTATGTACTCACTTTACCCAACCAACGGACATATCAGTAGGATAGATACGCCTAGCAGAGATACCCACCTAGAAGAGATCATGTTTACAAGAGATCTTCCAAGAGGCTTTCCTGCCTTATCCATTCTAAGAATAAAGGAGTGGGACAGGAATCACTGGCCTCGAAGTAAAGAGTAAGGAGGACAGAGTAAGAGCTAATGAAAGAGGAGTATGAGCAGTATCAAGCACTGTTACAGGGGAGTCAAAAGTCAGGAGTAAACAGCTAATGACAGGGGAGTCTATGATGTGGGTCGGTGTAATTGTCGGGCCTGTATCTATAGTTGTTGGGATAGATCCTGTGGGCCAATAAGTCCTCCAGTCGTGCTTGTGCATTGGGCTCTATCTATTATGGCTCGTTCCTTCCTACTCTCATTACAACTCTTAGGTACGATAGAAAAAGAGTATAAGTCCCCCTTAAAGTGATAAAACAACTAGCTAGTTCAATACTTCTTATAGTGTATGAGCACAGCTTTTAGTTATTAATAACTCTGATCTTGACAAGAAAGTTCGAAATAATGGGAGAGGACTCTATGTAGGTAACCCAATGAAGGCCACAATAAAGTAGCTAGTAGCTCGTGCAATGCGTGGGTTTGAGCATGGAACTGGATGAAGCATGTTACTGCAAAGGTGGAGAATGGAAAGCAAAGTAGATGGAAAAAAAGAAAAACCACTCTAAACAGTACAACTGGGTAGAGGAAAATACATTAACACAAACAACCATATGTGCTATGACCAAGTAAAGCATGCTATGACTGCGGAAAAACATAGAGTGGGATATGAGTGTGCAATGGAAATTAGTAAAACAAACACATGATGTGTGAGTATGAAAAAGTAATCATCAAGAATGAAATGCATGCTATAAGTGAGTGATGCCTTGGTATAAGACATACAATAGCATATTAAGGCACATGCTAACAGAAATAAGGCAAAGTCATGATGCATAACAACAAAGTGTAACTCGCAGCTCCACGAAGATAGAGAACTAGTCCCTATTACACCCAGTAAGACAATGCACCTAATGCTCATACTAGTTGGATACACTCACTCATGAGGTTGGTATAAAAATAATTTTTCACATATCTTATTAGCACTCTCAGAAAAGATGGATACATGCATATTAGAGTACAACCATGAGATCCTACTAATGCTAGCTCATGTTACACAAGTGTATCATGTGTTAATGGAGCACTATAGATGGGCAGACTTCCCCCTATAGGGATTTATTATGGCTTATCATCAATCTACAGGGCATGGGACAGCCCTTAGGATTTTCAGACTAGATAGGATCCTTTTGTATCCTTGCATACTATGAGTGTCTAGCAAGAAGACACGGGTAGGCTTAGACTCTACCCCTCACCCAATAAAAGCAAAAATTGATATCTAGAGGTCCCATCCAACTCTATGGGTTTGACAAGTAATCCTCCTTAATTAGTAAGGAAGGATGCCTACACGCTCAATATAATAGACACATGGTCATATGTAGAGAGAAGGATCATCCTATTATGGGATTATAGGATGAATAAAAGACCCACACCCTAACATGATATGAGGTGGAATGCGTAAATACACAAGTGAACAAAGTGGAACACATGGATTTGAATTGGCCATGAGGAGTAGTCGGATGGGTGGGGTTTGCCTCATGAACAGTCTACCTCGCTAGGCAATCTCACCAATTCAGTAGTGGTAATTGATAGGCAATCTATACTACTCACTGGTCAAATTGATTGTATTTATGGGCAAGAGTCGTTCTGTTGGGTGGGCTTGCCTTCTGACTTGCCTACATGTTCGTAACCTTGCCTTCTTCATACACCCACCAAATCAGAGTATTAAACCCACCAAATACGGGGTCTTCCTGCACCTATTCTTTCAGGGTTGAAAGGAAAGGAAATAGAAGAGCCAGTAGTAGATCCTCTAATAGTAGATCTAGTAGTTTCTTTAGTTGGTTCTTTTGATCTAGTTGCTTACATAACATCACCTCTTTTAGTTAGTCCCAAAAGGATAGGAAACAAGGACGATTGATCTTTACCCAATTGCCCAAATGAAAAGAAAGGCAAAGACAGAGGTTGAGTAAGAAGCAATTAAAGTCTCACCTACATATTCACCCACAACAGTAGGGAGGACATGAGTTAATTGTTTGAATGACTTTTTTCCAATTATAAAGATAGAGCTTGACTTGGCTGGGAAAGCATCTGGGAACATCCGTGGGTGGCATCTCGATGAGCATTTTGATCGATCGACAAAGTAATAATAAGGAGATCTCCATATCTGGCACTAATGTATAGAAGTTACCGAAGAATGCCCCTTGGTCATTCATTAAGACTTAGAAGTTGACGCCTAGGGAACTTCAAAATCCTTCACACCCCAAGAGAGCATCTAGTGGCAAAGGGTGCCATTACCCAACCACTTTTACCCCCATACCTATAGCAACCACCAGTATTGGATCTTGGATCGTCGGAAGAACTGCCCTCAGGAGCTACCTACAGCCAGACTCCATATAGTGTACAAACTTGCTAGAGTGAGCCAAATATCACTATTGACTTTCTTAAATCTACTTGCATTACTTTTGTGTTACTTTTATATACCCACCCCTACTTCACCAACCTAGATTTACTGCCTGCGCCTTACTTTAACTTACAACATTGTATTGATTGGATGGAAGGGCTTCACATAGAGCTTCTTGTACAGGCATAGATACAGCACCTGCGTTCGATCACTCTTCCTGTTGAAATGTTCTTACTTTTGATACCACTATGAACTATATCGTTGAGGAACTTTGCCAATACGATTCAGAATACACCAAATTCTAGGAAATAATACACCTACCTACCTTTCACATAAATGCCTACACCTTCTAGTTAGTTACCCACCAAACTACCTCAAACTACCTGTTATCTCAAAATCAGACCCTGGAAGGTTGCATACCAGGAAGACCTCAAGTAATTGTTTCAAACCTGCTTTAGGCTGAGGCTTAGCCTCCTCAACCTAAAAGGGCCTCTCAAAAAGGGTTAATGATTTTGATTATAGTTAAGATGGCTAACTCTTGTGAAACAAATGTAAAATATGAATGGTGGAAACACATTTAGAAACTATCCATTGGGCTTATGGAGTCAACATCATTTCAATATGACAATGATTTCAACCTTACATAGAAGTTAGGGCATTTAGCATTTAAAATATTCAGAACATACCAACTCAGATAGGACCACACAGTCTATGAATGCATACAGGAAGTTAGAGCACCTCAAGTGAATTCTAAGTGATTACACATTCATACCACTGCAAGAATTAGGAAAAGAACAATATCACACATTCTGAACATCAAATCCCTCATGAATCCTGAGAAGTAAAGCCAAACATGTATTACCAAAACAGAGTATTACATAAGCCAAATATCAGAGTTTTTTCATAAAATTTCCAACCCCTATTACATTTCCTTTTCTTATATTTATAGAGTTCTTTTCCCTAACTGAGATTCATCCTCAAACCTGAGGGGAATTCGAATTCTACTTCTTATGACATCTATTCACCTTTAAACTAACTAATAAAAGCAACTTACTACTAACTGACAGCTCTAGAAACCTAAAACAATTAGGATTCTAATTCTACAGCATGCTGAACATAGCATTTATTACAATCAATATTCATTCTCTGCCAAGTGGTTTACTACAGCTGTAGCCTTGATGGATGTTTAAAGATCTTTACTGGCCCTTACTGTCATATCCCTTTACCTCGGCTGAGAAACAGGAAACTGCCCCTGTTTAATGCTTTGGTTTCCTCATAGATAATTGAAAGTAATTAACCATGTTGATCTTCTTGAATTATTCAATCTATCCATTGGAGTGCCACGTCCTTCGTGTGTTGTAAGCCTTTCCCATGTGCAGGTGTGCTAACAAAAACTTTTTAATGCTGATTGAAAAGTCTTCAAAATTTGGTTGACTGAACGTTAATTATGCAGCTTCAGCAGTTTCGTAGCGTGCTACGAAACTGTTGTGCATTAGTCATCATCTTCAGCAGTTTCATAGCGCGCTACGAAACTGCTATGTAATTCCAAAAAACACAGCTTCAACCAAAATTTTGCTATTTTGAGCCTCTTGATATTTAAATATCCTTTTCAACTGCTCCAAAGCTATTCAAAATTGTTGTGTGATTTCCTTAAGGAAATCTTTCCCACTGCCTTAGCTGCATCTTCAAAAAATTTAAATTGTAATAGACCTCCAGTTGCTCCTGAATTTGCAACCGCAAGAAGTGTTCCCCTGCTTCCATTGAAGGCAAGACTAGCCCATGATTGAGCAGCAAAATACATATCAATCATTTCATCGGACCTCAGTAACATGGCAAGAGATGGTATTACACGTATTGTAGCACCAACTCGAATAACATCTCTTTCTTGGAATAGAATAGCGAATAGCAATGTGCTGACCCATGTACCTCCACCATCCTCCATTCTATTTGATGTGTAATTGAAGAAAAATTTGCCAATTTTTGAATTAACACTTCGATTGCACTGCTTCATGATGGCCACTTTACTTTCACTATTAAAGGAATCAATTATTGATATTAACCACATTTCAACTGTTCTGGCTGAAAAATAGGTCTTGGGACAGAGTTCATATCTTCTCATAAAAACTGTATTTCGAAAAACTGAAGGAGGCTTTTTTGAGCCAATCCATGATGAACAAAAACCTCTCTTGGTTTTTTGAAACATCTTTCCCACCTCCCAGAATGAGTCTTTGAAAAATAGGTGTAAAAAATGCTTGTGAAAAACTGCACCTACAACAGTTTCGTAGGGCAACTTTGGTCCTTCATTTCTCCCCGATCATAATGGATTTGAAGAAAGTGGAAGAGGTTTCTGTACTTCAGTATCTTAGGAATGAAAACCTCTTTCAATTTTCAGAGATGAGTTTTCAACTGCTCAAAAACTCTTCTAGAAGTTGACTAGTAAAAACAAGGAGACAAAGTTCCTCCTATTTAGAGTTTCTTTCTTATGCTTGTCTTTGAATCCTTCTGCTGACCATGTTGTCTCCTTTGCTTGATGTTTATACCTTGCAAGTAATCCCTTCCCTTGAATTTGGCAATATCAAGGTTGGTAGACATCAATTTCTTTTTTGACTTCCTCAAAGCTACGTTCTTCTTCTTGAGTTGAAATGGAAAACTCTGATGTATGCTGACCTTGAGCTTTGCCAAGTGCTTCTTATGCATGAAAGGAACACGAAAGTGACCAAGACCAATTTTTCCTTACATTACCCCTTTTCTTTGAAATTTGTTTAGTGATAACACTACCTATCCCTGTACACTTGCCTCATCCATGCTTAGTTGCTACTGCTCCATTAATTAAGATAGACAACATTGCTAGGAAAGAAACTTTAGATCCATACCTTGCCTGTAATTTTAGTGCTTGCTAACCTGGTACCCACCCTATCCATTCACCTATAGCTTCCAGGAATACTTTGTTGGTGAGAGGCACTAGTCTATGAACTATCCTATCCTTTCCTTACCTTAGAAATTCTTATGGGTGGGTGGTACCACTATCCAACTTCTGGGTATATAACCTATTCCGCCGGATAACCTATACTCTTCATCCGTTAGAGCCCGCTTGAACCAAGTTTCATGGATCATACAATACTAGTTGTTACGGAAAGATAGTATCCTATTACTAGTGTGTTACTTGTAATGAGCTTATACATGTGGAATACTAGTGAGAAGCATAGTGATTACCATGACTCTTGTATTAACCTTGACATATGACTATTATGTACAAGCACTATTCAAGCTATGAGTATTGTACTAGTTATACCAGTTCCATTGAGTGAATACACATACTATCTCCTTTGTTTAAATCATCAATATTATGAGTGTAATACAAGTAGTGATGCTCATTATGAATAGTAACAAGTAGGAAGCTCCATAACTCTTACTAGCGTTCATTACGGTTGGATAAGTAGTACTAGTAAGCATAGTGAAATCGAGACTATTATAGACATGTAAGTTCATCCCATTAGTTGTATCCCTTATATATCAGTAATAAATACCACTTAACTGTCACTTATACAAGTATAGATGTAATGAATCACAGTATCTAAGAGCTATGATTATGCTTGTTCATGCCTTTCATATGTAATGGACTTACTTCATCTTATATGACTATCTTGACTATACTATCTGCCTAATTAAGATACCATGTATAGCTGCTCTTATCCAGGTTATGATGACGTTATATCCATAATATGGAACTAGTATTTATATTAATGTATCCAAGCCATTGAATCCAAGGTAATTACTAGTTAAGCTTATCTGTAATCTCACACCAATTAGCTGGCATCGGAACTAAGCTTTGTACTGTTCATGTTGGTTTGCTCACCTGGTCAGTTTGGATCAATATGGTTACAATTAGGTCATATCTAAGCTACCTGTTATCAACCATGGGTCTCAAAGCAGGACATATGACCCACATGCAGTATCTAGTAAGTCCAAACACGATATAAGGATATGACTTCTATCAGAATCAACACGCTTAACACACCATTTCGAGTGACACTTTAGAGTAAAGAAAAAAAGGTACCCCCCAAAAAAAGGGAAGGGTCCCCATCAAGTAGGGATAATAGAGTCAACTTCTTAGTTTGAAAAGAGGTTGGTCTTAGCCAGTATGCCATTCAGGGGTCCTGTAAGACTCCTTTGGAAACTCTACGAAGCTTGACAAGAGATGTCTTAGCCAGAATGTCGTTCAGGGGTCCTGTAAGACTCCCTCTTTTACTTTATGAAAACCTCACCTCTTCCTGAGGTCACCTCACTTTAGGGTGAATTGGTCGTGGGCTCAACCAAAGACCTAACTCCCCGGAAATTTTGAACCCAATAGTCGATCCTCTCCAAAGTGAGTAATGACTCACCGGTGTTACCGAGGTGTAGTGAGAGGGGGATGGTCACTCCTTGGAAATTTTGAACCAACAACCGAGGATCTCTACATTGACTAAGAAGGACTTCACTTAGTTGTTAGAGATGGATGGGTTTTAAACCTAGGGTTGTTAAAACCTATGATAAGGCAACGGGACTTCCATCCAGGGTATGGCAACGGGAGGTGGCCAACCACTTGACCTGACCTCGCCTTGAGTAGCCCGATAGAGTTGGTATCTAGAGCTAGCTTGGTACTAGTACGGGTTGGTAGCCACGAACCAACAGGGACTGAACTCACCTCCGTATCTTCTCAGCTACGAGCTAGTAGCTAGATAAGGGACGGTTGCTCAAGACCTCAACTGGAGGGTTGCAATTGATCATCTACAACATGGTACTATTTTGTTGAAGACCCTTTTCACCCCTGAGGACTTTTCCCCTTGCAGGACTTTTCCCCTTGCCCCATATTAGGAGACCCCCTCCATCAGTGCGCTTGTCACCTTTTCACCTCTCAAGACTTTTCCCGTTGCACCTTTTCGAGAATTTGTTAACTCTTTCAAAAAAGGCTCAAGGCTTGGTGGCCCCATCAAGGCTCAAGGAGGGGCCCCATCAAGGATCAAGGCTTCAACCGCTCACACAAGACCTTGTGCCTTTGAAGAAGGTCTTCCATGCCTTTCGAGAGCTTTTCTCTGCGCCTAAGGAAAGCAGGTTTTGCAATTTCCTTACCTATATTTGACAGGAAAATCACCCATGACAGGCAATTTGCCGGTCAAATTCCATTTCATCCCTGGTGAGCCCTCTCGGTCTTGTTGATCCCTACAAAGCCTTCGTGAGGCCCCAAACTGGTCCTTTACTGCGGCAGTGTGATACGTGTACCAGATCTTGATGCTGGTGATTAGATCTGCGGCCACTATGATCCTTGACTCTCAACTGATCTGCAGCTCGTCTGCCCTTCCTTCAGCAACGTACACAACTGTAACCAACTGTATAAGCCTCGGTGCTGATAAGTATGGCCTCTCAGCTCTAAAACCAGCGTATAAAGTGCCTTTAACCCTGTGCTGCGGTAGTTTATGGCCTCTCGGCCTTCGAATTCGACGCTACGGATGTATGGTGCTACACAGTTGTATTTTGTGTGTGGCCTCACTGCCTTCAAATCCTTGTGCAATGTATGGTCGTGACCATTGCCTGCAAGCAATGTGTTTATGGCCTTACGGCCTTAAACAATGATATGCAACAGCGAATGTCTTCCAATCTGGCCAGCAACCTCATCACTGTATACAACAGTAGGGATTTATCTCGTGGCCCATTAACAACATTTGATAATAATCCATGGCCCTCTGAATTTGATAGGGGCTCGATCTCAGATGGGAGACTTAGATCTCGGTCTCTTGCTGGGAGACTTGGATCTCGGTCTCTTGCTGATCAGATACTTTATCTCAGTCTCCTGATGATCAGATCCTTTATATTAAACCCAAATCCAATCTTGAAATCTTTCACCTCAGCTAAATCACATCCCAAAATAATTAACTCGAAAATAAGAAATCAACTAGGGTGGTATCCATGTCATCGAAGATGGAAACTGTTGGCTAGAGTGAAAAGAAATCTCATCAAAGTTACCATAAAAATTTTCAATCTTACAAATAGGAATCTCATATACGGACAAGAACAAGAACCAGTAAGTTGGCAGGATGCACATCTCTAATACCATTGTAAAATCTCAAACAGCAAAATATTGAATAGTTCAAGCACATTATAATGTTCTAATTAAAATGAGTGCAACCAAAAACATAAACATAGAACATAAGAGGATATGAAAAATGCAACTACTTATTCTATTAATAATTGAAAAAATATTACATGCCAATATAATTATTAGTGAAGTCATTGTCAATGATATGCACAATTATTTATCATTTGGCTGTACTAAATATGAAGCACACTTGTGAACCCTAGATGGATCTACCAAACAAATATCACTGAGTTTTTCATCCAGGCTGGAATTAGCCCGGCCAAGTTCTCAAGAAATACACAATAAGATAAACAAACTCACGATGATCCAAATGTGACTTGCTCCTCTCCTCGTTTATAAGCTTGATGGACTCTCTATAAGTCTTTAATTTATTTTTATTTTTTGAAAGGAATGAAAATCCCATGGGCAAATACCATCCATCTTAACAACATCAAAAAGAAAGAATATTACAATACCACCACTCGGATAAATGGAGCCATTTCAATTGGATTTTTTGACACCCGACAAAAAGCATAAATGGAGCCATTTCAATTGGATTTCCTAATAGCAAATAAAAAGCACTATGCAAAGGTAGGCCAAACAATACCTAGAGCAATATTATCATCTCATCAAGAGGTGCAAGCAATGGAAGGAGAATCCAAATCTAGTTACCCTCATGCATCCTTTGAAAAATCTGCAAGCTCTTCCTCCATGGGGCAAGAACAACCCCAAAGACTTGGGTGTAGGACTGCTAAAGAAAACAAAGGGGCCATGGACAAGGTTGCAAAAAGCCCTATACCCTAGCCATCAAATAAAAATAGCATCAAAGCTCCCCTACATATGATCCCCCATCAAGCCATCTCAATTACTTGTTTGGATGTGAAGGTAATAAACTTTCTCCCTCTAAATTGTGATATTGATGATCTAAATTCATGCATGAGTTCTAGAGAATAAACTTTGGATCATCCACCTTTTGATCTTCCATAATCTCTATGGGAGATTCCTAGGAACTTGAGAACCACTTATCCTAATTAAAATGTACATCCTTGTCATTATCTTTTATTAGACTAAAATGTAGATATAACAAGCCATGTTTCATTGTACTTAACTAATTGACCCTAGAGACTCAAGGACTCCAAGTATGTTTTCTTGTTAATTCAAGTGCTTGAATGTAAACATCACAACCAAATACTATTCTTATAGATTCTCACAAAAAGGCTTCCTCCAATGTCTTCTCCTTTAATGCCCTATAAGGCATCAAAAAGTATTAATATATGAATCACAAGTTTGGGTTGTGGATTAAATAAAGAAATGCAAGATTAGTCAAGTTGATGATAATTTTGTAGCATAACATAGCTAGGTTTTATGTACACTAATTTTGTGATATGGATCAAAGATCACAACCTTAATTGTGACACAACTCTAGGGTTGTAAAGGTACAAAGGCCATGAGTCCAACCATGCAAAAGAAGCAATCATGGTATAAACTTGTACCAAGTTATAAAAATAAAATTTAGGTTTTCTACTTTGCAACATTGTTGTAATTTTGCGATTCTTAACATGAGTGTACAAAATCAAAATAAAAAGGGATAGGTAGTTTTTACTTGAGAGACACTAAAAGCAATAGAGCACATGTGTGAAAGTCAAGGTTTTTCATAGAATCTTTGAAGTTAATGTTTTACAAAAAAAAATTAGTCATTATATTATTGTTTATTCTCTATAATTATCTTATTTTAGTTTTAAATAAATAAGCAACATAATATTTGGCATAAATAAGTTTAGTTTTTAAACACCTTGTAAATTCCTTTTAAAACATATGTCCAAACACCATAATTACACCTTTATAATTATAAATTAGATTACTTGCACATAGAAATTTAAATCATTGGTATTAGAAACACCATAATAAAAATGGTGAAATATACAAAAAATCATGCATATTAGAAGTCACACAAAATTATAAATTTGATGAGCTAGCTTGAGTTTTTATGTGCTTTGAGCTTCATGTATAAGCCATAAGATCAATTTCTCATTTCTCATGCTCATTATTTATATTTTGCACCTTATCAAGTTAGGCACTATAAACAATATTAACAAATTTACAATAATGTCATCTACAAAATATAAGAAACTCGCTAAAAATTTCCTTGTGAAAAAAATGCAAATCATATAAATTATGATATAAATATATAATAAAAAAATATACTACTATAAAAAATTAAAAAAAAAAAATTGAGATATATTAAAATTATCTGAAAGTCCTTCTCACAAATTCAAACTTTTTTAATAGTCTTTTCTTATTAAGATTTTGTTTTCTCGGAGTAAAAAAGAATAAATAAAAGAACTCTTCAATATAAAATAGTAGAGTGATATGAGATAAAGAAATTAATCATTTTTCAAATAAATTTGAATAAATAAAATTTTAATATATAATTGAAACTTTATCTTGTCATATCAAATTGTAAAACAATAAACTTATCAATAACTTTTGAGTAAATTATAGTAAAAAGTACTGAAGAAATTTGATGAAAATAACTAGAAAATAACTTTTTTATTTGTATTTTCTCAATATATTATTTGACTGTAGCTCTTTTTTCAAAAGAAATACTCATTAATAAAAATAAAAAAATAAATAAATTATGTTTTCTCAAATATTAGTTCAATGTTACATTATTATGAAAGAAACAAATCATTATCTTGCATTAATTCAATATCTAATTTTAGGAAATTTAATAAATTTAACATAAACAAAGTTAATGAAAGTTAATAAGGTTTACATGGTTTATCTTTCTAAACTTAAAGATAAAAACCAATTTTTAAAATTAATTAAATTTAATTTTTTAAAATATATAAACAATTAATGAAATTACCTGGTTTATCTTTTTAAATTAAAAATAAAAACCAACTTTAAAATTAATAATAATAATAAATTAGTTAAAATTGCATTTAAATCATATAAATTCTAAATAATTCAAAGTTAGATTATAACCTTTGAATAGCTGTAAAAGTATAAATTCTAAATAATTCAAAGTTAGATTATAACCTTTGAATAGCTGTAAACTAACTTTTAGTTACCATTGAAGAGAACTTGCATATAAAATATGATTAGTACAAGTATTTGAAAGTTTTTGCAAATTTTCCTTTTGGCACATCCTTAAGAAATAATATGTAAATGACCGAATGAACAAATATAAATAAAATTACCAATGATAACAACTTAATACGATGGTTTTATTGAAATTATCATATTGGTAAACCAGCAGATTCAAAGAAACTGTTTTACCTTTTTAATTAACACAGTAAAAACAAGCTATCAGACGAAAGTTGAGTTGTTCCATGAATGACTCTATATGCCCAAACAACACCAAACTCACTGATTGCCCAGATTTCTGGTAGCCAAGACAGCCTACCTGATGTCTGTGGGGGAAATCTGATTTCATTCTCAAATCCATTATCACACATATTTTTGCTTCAACTTGACTCAAAGCATCACTGTTCCTTCAAAATAATATCAAGATCTATATAAAATAGAGGACTCAGTATAAAAAGTTGTATTAAGCTTGGTGAACTGGTTAGCAGGATACCCATAACAATATGCATTTTGGAATTCATTTGTAATACTTGGTAAACAGAGAAGCAGGAAAAAAATGATAATTGCATGGTTGGGAATTGCTTCTCCCGAATAAACTCTTCTTGGGCTTAACAAACAAAAACCAAGATTTATACCAATACAGTTTATATATAAACTGAGAGGACCCAAAAACCAGAGTACTGAAAAAAGAATGTACAGACAGGCTTCCAATTAGTCCCGTTTTACTCATGACTCCATTGCATCATCAACATCCCAATCATCATAGATTGCAGAGATCCCACCAGCTTCCTCTTTGGGATCACCCTCTGAACCAGAAGCTGTTGTTGCATCTTTCTCATCTTGACTGTGGTCTGCTGATCCAGCATCTCCATTATCAGAAGAAAACAGCTGAGGGGTTTCCTCATTCTCGCTCATAGGGGGGTCAAATTCATGAAGCCTTCTCCTCCATTTCTTGACCTGCCCATCCCAGCTGCGCTTGCTGCACACCTGCTTGATGTCAGGCGTTTGAGGATGCACGTATTTCTTCCTCTGCTTTCTGACAAAGCCAAACAAAAACACTTGCATTTTCAGCTATCATAAATAAGAGCAAAACCTAATGTTGACAGCGATCTGGTTAAACTTGAACGAGAGGGCTGAAAGGCGAGGAAAGGCCAAATACCGAGGAACAAGCTCCAGGTATCTTTCATAGCCGAGAGTGTTCTTCCCATAGTCAATCTGCTTCTGTCTCTGGCACAATTTGTGTGGATCGGATTCAACAAGCATTTCCTTTCCCTTTGGACGGGCTGCAATCCCATAATTTCAAGTGGGTCGGCATTTAAAACACACCTTTTAATGTTTCATCATAAACTGAACTGAGCAAGCAAATAAAACCTGCAAATAAAATCAAATAAACATACTTACCTGGCGGATTTGCAACAATGAACCTCTGGGAAACATCCACTACGGGACACCCTTCGTCACTGGAACCATCCAGAGCGTCCTCTTCTTGATCAATATCAATTTCCATGTGAGAAGCTTGGCAGTCTTGCTGCTTCTGCGGCGGATGGTTTGGAATGCATTTTCTTGGGGAAGTAGCAGACACTTCCAGGTCTTTAGAGCGAACGATGTTGTCAGGAGAAGAAGTGGGAAGCTTATCAGAAACCCTAACCCACACAGAGACAGAGGATGGCGATGGTGCTTCCCTAGCCTTAGCATTGGACCTCTGAAAGCGATGGTCTACTCTACTCTTGCTCTTGTAATGAGAGGACCCTGAATCCAAACGGGAGGCTGTGGGATTGTGATTGGGATCAGCAGAGGCATGATGATGAGAAGGGTGTGGAGTCCCCTGGACTCTCTTGGACGAGGGAAATGTCAGGACTGTTTCGACCCTCCTCCATCGTGGGCGCTGCTGCTGTTTCTTTGGAAAAGGAGGAGATGGGCTCCTTCTACCTTCTGTCACAGAACTCATTTCTTTCTAGATTCGTTGCTCCTGCTTGCTACTCGGGCTGAATCTCTATACAGAGGAATGCGATTATATCTGCTGCTGCAACAACATATAAATGGGAGGGAAGTGGAAACAGGACAGGCTTATGAAACAGAGTTGAGATTGGAGGGAAATTCAAAATTTTGGGGAAGAGTCGGGTAAAAGCTTCCGTCACTCAAAAAATCTATTTTTTTTAAAGCAAAATGACTGAAAATATATATAATAAATAGGAAATAAAGAGCTTACTCCGAGTACAGGGACGAAAGATGTCCTTAAACTCATTAATGTTTTTGATTTAAATAATATGGATTAAAGTAATATCATTAAGATTTTTTATTTTTTATTTACATAATAATGGTTTATTAAATAATATTGGTTAATATAAATCATTACGGTTTTGATTTAAATAATATCATTAATCTTTTTTATGGAAATAATATTGGTTAATATAATATTATTAAAAAATTTTATTTAAATAATATCATTATTGTATTGATTTAAATAAAGTATTCCTTGATTTCAAGTCACTGGTTCAATTCATGGTCTTGATTAGGGTGATATATTAGACATGATAAAGATGTATTTCTATCAAATTTAAGAAAAAGAATCACTAATATTTTTTATTTA
>APFE031499378.1:45011-64485 GCA_000404065.3 Pinus taeda
TTTTGATTTAAATAATATCATTAATATTTTTAATTTAAATAATATTGATTAAAGTGATATTGAAATTAATTATGTTCATTAAAAATTTCATGTACTAAGTTTTTCTATTTTGAATATGGCTTATTGGTTTTGAACTTGATTTTGATTTAAATAATATCATTAATATTTTTAATTTAAATAATATTGATTAAAGTGATATTGAAATTAATTATGTTCATTAAAAATTTCATGTACTAAGTTTTTCTATTTTGAATATGGATTATTGGTTTTGAACTTTTGTTTTTATTGTTAATCTTGTTTTGTTTATTCATTTTAATTGGCTTATTGAGTTTATCAAATATTTTTTATTCTTAAACATGGTTAGGATTTGATTGAGTGCATGTCGTGACGGTCGGGGCAGTTGGTTTGCACACCCCCCGGCCGCGTTCGAATCTGCGGAGCTGCGCATGCTGCAGCGTATCAAGATCCATGGCGATTAATCAAGCGATTTGTCGGTTGTCAGCCTAGTTCTTACACATATTTGTAATATATCTATAAAAAAAGAGAGCCCGTGATGCTTCTATAGGGAACTAGCCCCGCCCATTAAAAAAAATAATAATAAATAAATAAATAAAATTTAATAATTTAAAAAAATAATAATAATAATAATAATAATAATATATATATAGTCACATTAAAAATTGGTATCAAATGTCATCATCACTCTTCCATATTAATTATAATGCTTCTTTAGTAGTTACCAAATTCCGTTGAAATGCTTAAAATATTTAATAAAATTTATTATAAAATTCTCTTAATAAAGTGTTTTTTTTTTGTAAAATTATACTCCTAGATATTTGGTTGACTACTTTTAAACCACCCAATGTGGTCCATTATAAAGTTATCAATAATTAAATCATAACAGTAATGTATTAATAATATTTCAATTTTTATGGTTGGTTGACTTGCTGGAGAGCGGCATTCTAATCTAGGGTTCGAGTCAGGGTTGGAAGCTGGTGACCATGGCGAGTCCTGGAGGAGGGAGTTTTGCTCCCTCCTACAATCACATAGTCGCGAACAGAAAACAAGGAAACTGATCTACATCACTTCAAGAAACCAACAGAGGGGATTATTGAGGACACTAACAAGGAAAAAATTAAAACTCACGAACAAAGAGCAAATCATGAGGAAGATAGCAGAGAGTAGAGGAAAGAGGGCAGCAGTCAAAAAGATGCACCTTTGAGGGGGATAGGGCACTGCAAACCCAAGTCGGATATCACTCCCTAGGTCGTTTTAAGTGACCTAGCGCTACAGGTGCACAAAGATCACATGGCAGAACATGCGATCATATGCAAATTTATGGGGACCTGGCCAACGAAGAAGGCCTTACATGCATGGATAAGGTACCACTGGAAACTGAAAGGAGAAATAAACCTTCACCTTGGATCCAGGGGTTTCTTCATAGTGGTGTTCAAGAGCTTAGAAGATAAAGATAGAGTGTTCTGTCTTTTCCTTCCTCTTTTCCTACCCGGGTTCTTGGAAGAGTGCCTCGGTGTATCAACTCATGATCAACTTAGGTAAGATGAAAGATCTCACCTGTTACTCTTTTACAAACCTTTCTTAATGAAGTTCACAGCCTGGAATATTAGGGGCCTAGGAAGTAAAAGGAAACAAAGAAATCTTAGCAGTAGAATAAAAGAAGGAAAACCAAACATGGTTTTCATTCAGGGAAAAAAATGCTCGATGGATAAAATCAGAGAAATACATAGCAAATGGTTGAGCAGGTATGAGTATCTAGAGGTTAAGGCAGGCAACTTGGCAGGAGGGATTCTTACGCTCTGGGATCCCCAAAAACTTGGAATCCTGGAAGCGGAAGCATCCAGGAACTATCTTTCATTGGTAATACAACCTGTGGGTGACAAGGAGAGTTACATGATTACGAATGTCTATGGTTCTCAAAAACTAGAAGACAAACTCAAGCTTCTTGCTTCCCTTGAGGAGCTAAAAGAGAGACATCCTGATATACCCTGGATTCTGGCAAGGGATTTCAATATGATCAAATCTCTTACATAGAAAAAAAGGGGGCACCAAAACACTAGGCAGAGACTCCATTGCCTTCCAGAACTTCATAAATAACATGAGATTGGTGGATGCTGAAACAATAAATGGCACCTTTACTTGGAACAACAAGAGAGGATGGGCTTCTCAAGTTGCCTCCAAACTAGACAGATTCATGATCTTAGAGGACCTATTTCTCACAGGCCCTAACATGTCATCTTCAATCCTTCCTTTTGGAGGCTCAGACCATTGGCCAATCCAGCTTGAAGCCACTTTTGTGGGCACACCGAGGAACAGACCTTTCAGGTTTGAAAATGTCTGGCTCACTCACCCTGACTTCACCAGCAATATTGATAAATGTTGGATGGAAGAGTTGCCCTTTCAAGGCACCAAAATGTTCATGCTACAACAAAGACTTAAACACATCAAAGTTAAACTCAAAGATTGGAACAAAAACAGTTTGGTAACATTTTCGAAGCCAAAAAAGAAGTTGAACAGAAACTTCAGGGGATTAATCAGCTTGTGATCACAGAGGCCTTTAACGAGGAAAGGAAATCTCAAGCAGATATTCTTCAGAAGGAATGGGATGATAGGTGCAGGCAAGAGGAGATTTTCTGGAGACAGAAATCGAGAGTACAGTGGATTAAAGAAGGGGAAAGAAACACAAAGATTTTTCAGGAGTCAACTTGAGTCCCAGGTCACACAATAGAATTCTCAAACTCAAATATTCTCAAGGGAAAGAGCTTGTCACCCACAAAGAAATGGAATTTGTCCTAGTACAACACTTCCTCAGCATTGCAAAGGAGCCTCTCTTAGACAGGTCACAGTTCATTAACAAATTCACATATATTCCCAAGCTTGTCACAAGGGAAGACAATCATAATCTCAATAGGCCAGTATCTGAAGATGAGATCAGGGAAGTTATCAACAACATGAAAAATGGGACAGCTCCTGGCCTGGATGGTTTCAATGTGGACCTTTTCAAAGCATGTTGGAAAACAGTAAAACAAGACATCCTTGAGGTGGTGGAAGACTCAAGAAGATCCAGATCGGTCCTGAAGGCTCTCAATGCCTCTTTTATAGCTTTGATTCCAACGCAGGAGAAAGCCATCACACCGGATAGATTCAGACCCATAGCTTTATGTAATGTGGTGTACAAAATTATTTCAAAAGTAATTGCTAACAGACTCAAGCCCCTTCTTCCAGCTCTCATATTAGAGGAGCAAACTGGTTATGTGGAAGGAAGACAGATTCTCAATAATATCATACAAGCTCATGAGATGGTACACTCTCTGAAAAAAAACAAGCAAGCTGGTATGATCATACAGCTTGACCTAGCAAAAGCTTATGACAAGCTAAGTTGGTCTTACATCAGGGTAGTGTTGAAAGCTTATGGTTTTGACCACAATTGGATTAGATGGGTTATGGCCCTTGTATCCATAGCCAATTTCTCAATCCTGCTTAATGGCTCACCCTCAAGAACCTTCATGCCTTCTAGGGAACTAAGACAGGGAGATCCGATCTCCCCCTTCCTCTTTGTGCTCATGATGGAAGGGCTAGGCAGAGCGATAAAAATGGAAAGTGTTGAGGGAAGAATCAAGGGTTTGAAACTCACCACAGATGGAGTGACCTCAACACACCAACAATTTGTAGATGACACTATGCTGCAGGGCATTCCCACAGTCAAGGAAGCCAAAGCTTTCAAACAAATCTTGAATGACTTTGCTATGGCCGCTGGTACAGAGGTAAGCCTTGACAAATCAAAAGTTTTCTTTTTTAACATTGACATTGCTATTCAGAGAAATCTTACCAGAAATCTAGGGTTCCAAAGTGATCAACTGCCCTCTAAGTACCTGGGAGTGCCCCTCACAGACAAACCTCTAAGAAAGGGAGTATGGGAGCCGGTCATTAACAAAATTCAGGATAAGGTCAGGAAATGGACATGCAGATCTTTAAATTTGGCAGGGTGCCTTGTGCTCACAAAAGCTATCTTGCAGACCATACCCACTTTCATAATGTCTACTCTTCATGTTCCTAAAGGAGTTTTACAACAAATCAGGAACATTCAAAGAGATTTTCTCTGGGGCAAAGGGGAAGAGAAAAAGAAGTGGGCTTTGGTAGCTTGGGAAGAGCTATGCAAACCTAAGGCCCATGGAGGTTTGGGGCTTCATGACCCCGAAACCCTCAACAGAGTTTCAGGTGCAAAGCTTTGGTGGAGGTGGCTCAAGGAATCGGCAACCCCATGGGCCAAGCTTTGGAAATAGAAATATGCAAGAAATTGGCAAGAAATGGATCATATTTGAATGTCTAGGCTTATCAAGGGCTCCCACATTTCGAATATTGCTTGGGAAAATAGAGGAATTGTCTAGCAGCACAGCTTCTGGGAGATCTGAGATGGGAACCTGGCAAGATTCTGGGAGGACAACTGGCAACAAGAACCAAACCTGTTTAGGGAAGAACTAACTGATCTCAAGAATGACACTAATGGTTTATGCATGGTCAGTGACTTCTGGGAGCAGGCAAGGAACAACGACAAATGGAGAATATGGAAGGATCTAGGCTTCAGGGAAGAGAGCCCTTTGAAAGCACAAGCAAACTCTCTTGCTATGGACTTGGAACAAAGTAAGATTTTGGTTTCATCCTCGCCTGACCAACTAAGATGGGGAAGAAACATAGAAGGTAACTTTAACCTAAAAGAAGCCAAACAAATAGCCCTAGGGTTCGATCATCAAAACCCTGATAAGGCATGGAAGAACCTCTGGTAGCACCCACATTGGATGAAGATAAAGTTGTTCATGTGGTTAGTTCAACAAAAGAAAATTCTAACTTGGGAGAATCTTCTGAAGAAAGGCTTTGTTGGCCCATCCAAATGCTATCTGTGTGGCACACAAGAGGAGACGATGGAACACCTACTCAACCTTTGCCCCTTCACCTCAACATTGTGGGATTGGGTGACCTCAGTCTTCATGCAAACTGACAGGGATGGCCTCAGTATCACCAACACTTTGAGGAATTGGAGAAGGAACTTCTTAGACAATGAGATCATCAACAATGCTTGGACTCTGGTTCCAGGCTTCTTAATCTGGGACGTTTGAAAAGAACACCATGGCAGGATTTTCAAGGGCAAAACAGGCTCAACCCATAACACTATTGCACAGATATTAAGACAACTCAAGACATTGTTGGTGCCTTGTTAGGGAGACCTCCTGAGAACCCGACTCTGCCTTAGGACACTCGTATATTGTTGCAGTTAGGTCTCCATTTGATAGTTCCCCAGAGCACACACAAGGATGTGAGCCGAATAAACGTTGGTAAAGACTTTTGGCAACCTCCTCCTCATGGTTTCTTGAAAATTAACATAGGTGGAGCCTATAAAGGAAACCCAGGGAAGGCGGGTTTTGGTGGGGTCATCAGAGATGAGCAAGGGTGCATAAAGGACATCTTTTATAGTAATCTGGGAACTGCCACAAATAAAATGGCGGAGCTCATGGCCTTAGAGCAGTGCCTGGAAATAATAATTGAGTCAAATTCTCATAATGTCATCATCGAAGCATACTCGAATTGGTTAAAGATCTGCAATGGGAAAGCACCTGGAAATGTATCAAAACATTGGAGACTTTTGCAGGTCTTTTAGCGTATTCATTCCCACCTACAAACCCTAAGAACAACCAGCTTCGTTCTGTACGAAGAAAATTCAATATGCTAGCTGACTGTCTAGCGAATGAAGGAGTGATTTGCAAAGAAAGTTACAATAGTTGTGCATGGGACTCGATACCCTCGGGGAAATTACGTGAGGATTGTCAAAGACAAGCGGACAAAGACATGGAAAACTTCCAAACTATCAGGATTGAACAAGAAGGAAGACCAGTGGAAGCAGGAGAAAGCGGAAGTGTAAGTCCTTTTAATCGTTAAATTCAAAAAAGAAGAAAAGGAAAAAAGGGAGAAGATAAATGCTGAAAATAGAGCTTTCCACAGGGGAGAAGCACTGGGTAAACAACAGGTTTCTTTGTGGGTCATCGGCCACAAATTTTGACAACTTGAGTAATCTAATGGCCATCGAGCGGAAAAGCAATCGATGGTTAACCACCAAAGTGGACCTGATGCTCTTTAGTCTAACGGTTTATAATCCTCATCGGGTCCAAAAAGGAAATTATAGACCATGCAAGTTTCCGCTCCGAAATCGCGAAGGACCGTCAGATCAATCGTCGAGCTCCACAAGTAATCGAAGCTTAAGTTTTAAAACAGACCCGAACTTTCATAAACCAATGACTTACAATCATTTCGGGTCCGTGAATAGGGTAAAAGGGGCGCATGTTGCTGAGATGAGAGTGTTGATGATTGTCAGATCTCACGAAATCTTAGATGGTTTCGGGTTATGTATTTGGTTACCCTTCATAGGGTGAGCCTTGTTGATCCTTACTTTGTAAAGCCATGTAACATATGTAATCTTTCTTGTGGTTAATAGAAGGCTCCACTGGCTTACAATCATTTCGAGTCCGTGAACAAGGTAAAAGGGGCGCATGTTGTTGAGATGAGAGTGTTGATGATCGTCAGATCTCACGAAATCTTAGATGGTTTCGGGTTATGTATTTGGTTACCCTTCATAGGGTGAGCCTTGTTGATCCTTACTTTGTAAAGCCATGTAACATATGTAATCTTTCTTGTGGTTAATAGAAGGCTCCTCTCTTATTTGACAAAAAAATAAAAAATAAAAATAAAATAAAAAATAAAAGTCCACATGGGGTAGCTCAAGCAGCAAGGGCCGTGGAAATGAAGTCTCACCGAACCGGAAGTCTTGGGTTCAAATCTTGGGCTACCCTTCCCTCGTAGAGGGGTACATAATGGACATGTAAATCGGAGAGTCCCACCCCAGCTTACAAAAAAAAAAAAAAAAATCAATTTTTATTAAAAGTAAATTTATTGTAAATAGAAGTTTTTAGGATTAATCATATAGTTAAGATTTGGTCCACCTTTCAAACCAACTAATATGATCTATCCTCAAGACCACATTAATTACTAAATTATAAAAAATAACATAAGATAATGTAAAAAGCTAAAAAAATATCAATATTATATATAACAATATCTATTAATAATATATTTTAAAATATTATTAATATGCATTTTATATAAATCTTTCATTCTTAATTTGTAGTTGTAATCTGTTTGGACTTTCTCTTTGTTTTTTGTTTTTATTATCTATTTAAGTTTTGTTTTTGTAGTTGTATTCGTTTTGGACTTTTCTTCTTTCTGTTTATTATTTATTTTATTTAATTTTTGGTTAGCTATTATTTTTAATTAAGTTTTATTATGAAATATCGTTTTTTTATTAATCCTCTCTGTATATATATATATATTGGTATTTTGTTTTTTGTTTTTTAATTTTAATTTTCCATAATTATTTCATATTTTGGTTTTCTAGTTGTGTTTTTTTTTAACTTTTGTCATTTTAAATATTGTTTGTTGTTTTAATTATTTTTTTTTAATCAATTTTTTAGTATTCTTTTTTAATTAAAATCTATATATAATATTATATATTTTTATAATTTAGTAATTAATAAATTATTAAGATGTTTTAATAATTTACTTTTAATAAAAATTGAAATATTATTATACATTATAATTATTATTTAATTATTGATTATTTAATTGTACAGAGTTTATCTAGTTCCAAATGGGTCAACCAAAAATCTACGAATGTGATTTTACCGAAAAATCTACAAATGTGATTTTACCGAAAAAACTTTCTTAAGAAAATATAAATCACAAAACTTAAATTCTGAAATTGTGGATTATTAATTTGTTTTAAATTTAGATGTGTAGTGAGTTCTTCATCCAATGGCAATTTGAATAATGGTTTCACTCAAACTTTCTTAATAAAGTTGTTTCAAAAGTTTTTCATAAAGTAATTCTTTAGTATGTGATGAAGATTAAGAAGAAGCAAAATAAGCAAAGGGGCAACCAAGCAACTTTTGCTACCGATGCAATTGATGTTGAGAAAACTTCAAAGCCCCTTAAAGTGAAATTCCCTTGCATTTGTAAGGGTGATCACCTTCTAAGATATTTTCCTGGTATTCCATAGATATTAGAAGTGTGGACCACAAGCTCAGATCAGCCCTGGTCATCAACCTATGGATATCATGCTCGTGACAAACCATCTACTAGTGATAGTAAGATATACGGGAAAAAGGGTAAAGATAAGGTTCCATGTAGGTTATGTGAAGGGAATCATCATATTCACCTTTTTACTTATATGGATGAAGCCTCATAAGTATTGGAAAACCTTACAACTTCTTAGCCTTGTCTTCCAGCTGGTTATCGAAAGCTTTCCCCTAATCCTCCACTAGTTGATGAAGTGATTGATTAGAATCCATCTCCAGTCAATCCCACTTTCTCTGAAAGTGAATCCCATGAGTCTGTTCCTGACCAACCATTGGTAGAGAACACGGTTGACTCAATTCCATCTTCCGTTGATCGAACTTTTCCCGTAGAGAGTGAGTCTCATACTGCTCAGGTTCTTGTTGTTTCTTCAGGTTCCAATGAACTAGGGGGTAATCCTCTTGTCCTCAACTACTTGGAAATCTTTTGTTTCACTGCATCTTCTACCCATTACCTAGAATTTGTTGGCCTTTAACAGAGGAACCAATCAACCATTAGGGATCCTTCCTCAGTTGCCTATTACTTTGGGAGGAAATATTATCCCTTTTTACTTTAGTTTACTCCTTGGGCGTGACTATGTTTATGCCATGGGAGCTCTCGTCTCTTCATTCTTTCTTGTGATGTGTTTCCCACATCAAGAAAGAATCATGACCATTGACCAACTTTCGTTTGTTGGTCCTAATTTGACTCCCAATCAACTAGCTTCCCTAAATGGTCCTTATGTACAAGTGGTATCTCCCATGCCATAGGTTAATTATGTGGTAACCTGTTCCATGCATGCATCTATTGATGATCTAGTAGGTGATGTTGTGGATCACGTACTGGGAGCACTTACGCTTGATATTTCGCATGAATCCCTTGATATTTATCCCTTCTAAAGTGTTGTTATTCTATTTGATGAGAACCACTTGGAATCCATGGCCTCCTGTAGGTCATGATCAAGGTCCATGAGCATAGTTCCTTTTATTGTGTCAAACTCATAAAAAATGAAACGTGGTCCCAAAGTAGAGTTCTTTTTCTTATGTCAAGCTCATTAAACAAAGAAATAAGGTATAATGAGCAGAGTTAGTTTCCTTTGTCAATATCATTAACAAATGAAACAAAACCCCTTCTAATTCGAGTCTCTGGTTAGATATCATAGATGTCAAGTCAAGTCTTTCATTTGATCTCGTAAATGAACCTTCATTCCATCCGCCTATTGTAGTTTAATGAAATGAAGCTTGGGGGGGCATGTCCCTAGAATCACATTATTATCATGGTGGCATGAAAACTTATATCAAGCACAGTTTTCCTTTGTTTCAAGCTTGTGTAAAAATGGAACCAATCTCAAGCATAGTTTTCCATTTTTCAAGCTTATGTAAAAATGAAACCATTCTCATCCTATCCTTTGCGATTTCTATTTTTGTCAACTTATTTTTTCCAAATGAGCTTTGGTTTTCTCTTTCCATCGTCACCATCGGCTTGGTCAATCATACACTTTCACTTGGTTGTTTTACTCTTTCCTGAGGAACAATTGTGATGAGTGGTATTATTAGCCATCATCTTAACCTCTACTTTTTTTGAGCAATTCCATCATGACTGGAACCAGTTTCTACCCTTTATACCCCTCGTTCCTCTAGGAGGACTCTTCTTTCAACTCTTTTCAAACTCCCTAAACATGAAAATATTGTCGAGGAATTGTCTTTTCGAACTCATTAAAGTAACGAAAAGACATCTAATCAGTATAAGTTTAACCCTTTTCTAGACTGAGATGGACTAATTATGAAAATGGAATACCTTAGTTGAACATGGCTAAGAGGTCCTCCTAAGTATCGTTTTCTACCTTTTCTGACTCAAGAGACTATTTACGAAAATGAACCTTTGGAGTTTTATTTTTCGCCTCTTTTTAAAACTCTTTGAACATGAAAAAGGAGTTGAGATACACCTTTGTTGAAATCGTAAAAGAATCAAACAACAATGGAATTGTTAACCATGACGAGACCGAACCACTCCTTCTCAGGGTTCATTACAAATACTCAAAGGGATTCCATCGAAGGATGAAATTACATATCAAGCATATGCTATCCTCTTCAAGCTTGTAAAAAATAAAGAGGTACTAACCAGAAATGGTTGGGGAAATTGGGAAATGGGATACTTCACCTATATATGGTAGTGAGTCACTCTCGAACACAACTCTCTTTCACTTTATCTTCATGACTGTTGGGTTAGGTAATTTTCTTGTCTTTTTGGTTCATCACACCATATCACAACCTCCGGATTTAGTTTTGGGTCAATGATGCCAACTCCATATAGTGTCGTCAATATGTCTAAGATAATTCCTTCTGTTGATACTTGTTGCAATACTCTTAATCTTACATTCATGTCTACCATTCCTGAACCAGTTCTACATTAACATCATTTTGTCTCAAATCCTGATACCTGTTTTGTGTCGTTGATAGGGGATATTGATCTAGGTGGCTCTAGAGACACACAGGACAAAGAGGGGTTATGAATGCTCAAAAATCAAAGTGTTTGGGTTATGCTCGAACCACATTCATGTTAAAGATATCATCGTCATGATCGCGGTGGTGTGAACGGTTCGTCAATCCGAGTCTGGAAGAGGAACATAGAGGCAGTCAAAGTTGGGTTGACTTCTTGTTGATTGGGTAGGATTAACAAAGACACAATTTGAACTTTTTTGGTGGACGGAATCCGACCAACTCCGACGAGATTCCATACAAAATTGTTGCCTCGTTAAAATGATTCCTTCGGCTTAAAAATGGAATTTTCACAAATGACCATGTTGTTTTTATTAAACAAAAAAATATATATAAAAAAAGGGGTGGGCGAGCCACCAACCCCACTACCCCAACCATTAAACGTATATTAATGGAGGGGCGGGCCATGACCCCCGACCCCTCCCCCACACTACGGAAACACCATAAATTAACACACGAATTTGGGTGGGCCGGCCCTTGGGGCACGGACCCAACCCATGTAAAACAAAAAAACTCATGCAAACGTGGGTCAGCCCTCGGGGCACGAACCCAACACCCAACCCAATTCAAACAACCTGACATAATGTGAATACAACTTGGGGTAGGTGGAGTGGGCGGGTCGCCCAAGGCGGGCCCAACCGAACCAATATTTAAAATTAACATTCAATTGTGTAAAAAAAGGAGGAGGCGGGGTTTGACCGCCCGACCTCCTCCATAATAACAGGATCTCCAACCAACTAAACCACATGGGAATATCCGCCTTGATTTTTTTATAAACCCAATTTTCTCAGTGCGCCCAGGCAGATGAAGGAACCAGGAGCAGGAACGGAAAATGAGGCAAAATATTTTTTTTATTAATTTTTAATGCAGGTGGAACCATGATTGAGCAAGATTTTCAAAAGGGTGAAATTCTCGCACTGTCCAAATTGGACAAATTCTATGTCGATATTACAACTCTCGGCGACACAAACTTGATGGCGTAGTTAGTTTTCTAATATGAGCAGCAGATTTGCAGAAGACCCGAAGGAGGGAATCTTTAAGGAATCTAGGGGGAATCTAAAAGATTCCTTGAGCCCCAGATTTCCACTTTCTCATAATTTAGAAATTTGACAGTTGATTTTGCACTATTCGATGCCATGAATCTGATGGTGCATTCAGATTTTTCATTTGCTCATTCTATTTTTCGGCCACTTTTCTAAGTGGAGTGTAGGTGTTAGCATTCATGTGCGAGCAGCCATTTCCATGAGATTCGACTTAGCGAGATTGATGGCATGAACAAATTCAGCAGTTGGACATCCTCTTCTTCAGATGGCCCCTGGATGTGAGGTATATGCAATGTGTTCATGTACTTCTTTTTGCTATGCATTGTGCTGCATAGATCCCTGTTTGATGTTTGATGAGGGATCTTGTTTCTTACTCGATTTCATGATTCCTGCTTGATGAGATGCAGAATCATCTGTGTGATGTACTTGTTGTCATGATTCATCACACCCGGATCTGGATCAAGTGGTAACATAGCGGTTTTTGCATTGATGTGAATTACAGGCATGAACAATGGAACATGCAGTGACAGAGGATGAAAAAGAGATGTATGAGACCATGCTCAAAATTTCCAAAAGGGTGGAAATAATGTATGAAACTCTACAAAAAGGGACAGAGGAAAAGGAGCGATTGCAGCTTCAGTTGCGAGCCACGTAAGAGGCCCTAGAAGAACTAAATCACAACAAACATAATCTTCAAATAGAGAACGTTGAATTGAAGACGCTTCTACATGAAGAGAAAGAGGAGAAACATAGTTTACTATGACAGCTGCAAGCAAGGGACGAGGCCTTGAAAAAATTGCAGAGTGACCCATGTGAGGTGAAATGTGATTCTCTGAATTCATCTATGTGTCTTGATGATGATTTCGTTGTTTTTGAAAATCATACCACAGGAATTGGCTCCAAGCTGTTGAAGAGAATGGGGTATGAAGGAAAAAGCTTGGGCGTTGATTGTTAGGATATTTTGACACATAGGAATAGTTAAGTATAACTTGGTCTAGTATAGAGTTATGTAAAGTGTGTTTCTTTACTATGTACTTTTGTAACTTACAATCTGACGGTCACGATATGTAGTGATCCGACGGTTCATTCTCTCCTCGGTATTACCAACACTTGATCCGTGGCTTAACACCCGATTGGTCCATGATTTCTATTTAAAGAGCATGGAGGGTCATTTGTAGGTTAACTGTTTACGAGAGAAGCTTATGTAAATTTTCATTCTTTTATTAATAAATTGCCTGAAGTGACTGTGTTGGCTCAGGCCGTGGACTGTTTCCCTCTTTGAGGGTTTTAACCACGTCAAAAATATTGGTGTATTGATCTGTGATCTGTTTGTGAGCGGTGTCCTTTGGTGTTCTGTCTGAGGAACTTACCCTGTAAATTCCTACATGGTATCAGAGCTTGGACCCAAGTTCGATTCCCCCGAGCTGCGTTTGAGGGGGGTGTTGGAAGAATCACCACACCTCTATAGAATCCATAATTTCCACCCTGGGGATCCTAGTTACTGGCTTGTAATGTTTACCAACACATGCGGGTTTTGGTGTAACGGCAAACCTCCACATTAATGGCCAAGGCATTGTCAACCCCATCAAAGTAGAGGAATTATCGTGTCGAATAGGACTTGGGTATGTCAGAAAGGATGTTGGGGAATGCGCCGAGACAAATAGCGAACCACCAACAACAGATGATGAGAAACCCTCATCATTTATTTCCAAATCGACAGAGGAGGTAAAAGATGTTGATTTCCTTTCGGTTTCATCTTCACATAGTATGATTTCGATTGGAGATTTGGAGACCCCAATTACAGGGACAAACATGAGGCTCCTCATAAGGACAAGGCATGAGGAGGAAAAAGAACTTAGTGTTACTAACTAAGGCAGAACTCAACCATTGAAGGTTGCACAGAGACCTCAATTTGTAGGCTTGAGATACACCGAGGGAGAATGCTCAAAGGTGTCAGATGCTTCGAAGACATTGTCGAAATCGTTGAAGAAAAAGAATGATGGGAACACATCCCCATCATCCCATGGTAGTGCCCATGGCAGGGAAAGAGATGAGGCAAGCTCTCATCACCATACTTACAGTAGAGATGGCAAGGAAAGGTATAACCACTCTCGATGTTTGAATGTTCATTTTGATTATAATCATGTTGTTAATGATGAACGTAAAACATGGCATCGAAAAACATGTACCTTTTGTGGATTACATACTCATACATTTTCTAAATGTTGGAAAAGAATGGCAACACACAAAAGGATGAGGCATGAACAACCCTCTCAACAACAGATAAAGAAACATGTTAAGCAAATCTGGATGAAGAAGACCTATTGCAGTCATTGCGACAGAAGTGGCCGTCAAAGAGCCACATGTTGGAGGCTCCATCCAGAGCAAGCCTGAAAGACAAAGTGTCAATGCATGAACCAGGTGAAGCAGTTGTTCGACCATCGAATGCACCACAAGGAGGCGAACTATTCACCTTGATAAGTGAAAAATGGTTTCTAAATATGTTTTCTTGTCATGGTTGTGCTTTTGCAAATCATTTGTTGCATTTTAAAATGTAAAAGTGATGATGTGTTTTCCATCACTTGTTCAGCAACAATGATGTTTGGTATTATTTTGAGTTGCATTTTAAACTGTGAAAGTGATGTTGTGTTTCCATCACTTGTCAAGACAATAGTGTTTGGCCTTATGATTGTAAATCATGTGTTGCAGTGATGATGTGTTTTCCAACACTTGTTGAAGCAACAATGATATGTTGGCCTTGTTTTCATAGTTGGGGTATTGCGTTCATCTTGTTGTAAACTTGACCACCGAGTATGTGTTATAAACTCGTGGCAAGTGTGGGACGCTTGGGTCATGAGTTGGTCATGAAAGTCAAGCATGTAATTTGCAAAAAAATGTACTACATGTTGCAAAGGTGGCAGGTGTCGGTTCCTCGCTTAAGGCTCCAAAGAACAAAGGTGAAGGAGATGGAAGCGAGACCTTTCAAGATGCTTGTGATGAAGACAAGATACGGAGAAGTTACAGGGTATTTTTCATACTTTTGGAAGACCAAAAGCTCCTCAGTGGGGAGGATTGATCCAGGTGGCTCTAGAGACACACAGAGGACAAAGAGGGCTTATGAATGCTAAAAAATAAAAGTGTTTGGATTATGCCCAAATCAGGTTCATGTTAAAGATCTTGTTGTCGTGATCGCGGTGGTGTGAACGGTTCGTCAATCCGAGTTCGGATGAGGAAGATAGAGGCAGTCAAAGTTGGTTTGACTTCTTGCTGATTGGGCAGGATTAACAAAGACACAATTTGAATTTTTTCGGCAGACAAAATCTGGCCAACTCCCGCCAGATTTCGGGCAAATTGTTGCCTCGTTAAAATGACTCCTTCAGCTTAAAAACATAATTTTCACAAATGACCATGTTGTTTTTATTAAACAAAAAAAATATAAAAAAGGGGTGGGCGGGCCACCAACCCTACCACCCCAACCATTCAACGTGTATTAATGGAGGGGTGGGCCACGACCCCCGACCCCTCCCCCACACTACAGAACCACCATAAATTAACGCACGGAGTTGGGTGGGCGACCCTTGGGGCGCGTACCCAACACCTAACCCAGTTCAAACACCCTGCCATAATGTGAATATGACCCGGGGTAGGTGGAGTGGGTGGGTCGCCCAAGGTGGGCCCAATCGAACCAATGTTTAAAATTAACATTCGATTGTGTAAAAAAAGGAGGAGGCGGGGTTTGACCGCCCGACCTCCTCCATAATAACTGGATCTCCAACGAACTGAACCACATGGGAATATTTGCCCATATTTTTTTTTAAACCCAGTTTTCTCGGTGTGCCTAAGTAGATGGAGGAACCAAGAGTGGGCACAGAAAACGAGGTAGAATATTTTTTTAATTAATTTTTAATGCACGTGGAACCATGGTTGAGCAAGATTTCCAAGAGGGTGAAATTTTCAGTGTCCAAATTGGACAAATTTTATGTTGATCTTACACCTCTCGGTGACATGAACCCGATGGCACAATTAGTTTCTTGATCTGAGTAGCCGATTTGTAGAAGACCCGGAGGAGGGAATCTTTAAGGAATCTAGGGGGAATCTAAAAGGTTCCTTGAGCCCTAGATTTACACTTTCTCATAATTCAGAAATTTGACAGTCGATTTTGCTCTATTCGATGCCACGAATCTGATGGTTTGTTCATATTTTTCATTTTCTTATTCTATTTTTCTGGCCACTTTTCTAAGTGGAGTGTAGGTGTCAGCATTCATGTGCGAGCAACCATTTCCATGAGATTTGATGCAGCGAGATTGATGGCATGAACAACTTCGGCAGTTGAACATCCTCTTCTCCATATGGCCCCTAGATGTAAGGTATATGCAGTGTGTTCATGTACTTCTTTTTGTTGCACAAATCCCTGTTTGATATTTGATGTGGGATCTTGTTTCTTACTCGATTTCATGATTCCTACTTGATGAGATGTAGAATCATCTATGTGATGTACTTGTTGTCATGATTCTTCACACCTGGGCCTGGATCAAATATATCAAGGACCTCCTGTGCCGAGTCGATTCTTATTGACATCGGCTCATTTTCCAAGAACTTGACTTAGAAACTCACTTTGGTACCTTAGAGCTTGCATACATCAATGGCAAGTTTCCTCGCTCTTGCAACAGGTTTTTATCATTTGCCTTTGACCGAAAGATTTTGTGTGGTGTTCGACTTTAGTTCATCTATTCCAACCATATGGATTATACTACAGTACCTTTAGATCCATCAACATAATCAGTGGTTTGTCTCACGTCTGTTAACAACTTACATCATTGGCCAATAATCAGATCTTGTCTACCATGCTCAATTTCAACACATTTATTGACATGGTCAGACTCGTACATTAGACGATTGAGTGAGATAGATAGAAGACCTTGAATCTAATAAAGAAAGACCTTTGCTGACGCGTTTCGAACCAACTAGTGTGGTTCATCGTCAGGACAAGTTGAAGAGACAAATCTAGTCTAGTGCGTTAAATAGATTCGAGCAGAGATTCCGTGGTTATTCTAATAGGCGGGAGGATAAAAATTTCATTTGTTTGAATAATAATGGTAGGAGCGATATTAAGGGCGGAATTAATAGCTCTTATGTACATAACAATGGTGGTATGAACTATGATAATAACAATAATAAAGGGTGTAAGAACATTAACAATCTTTACAATAATAACGATATTAATAATGGTAAATATAAAAACAATAATAGGAGGTTTAATATTAATAAGATTAACGATAATAATAATAATTTATATAGTAAGAAGAATAATCATAACAATATAATTAATAGTAACTTTAATAATGATAAGGGTTTTAGTGTGAATAATAATTCATATAATAATAATAATGGGAGTATTAATAATGTTAATAATAATGACATTAACATTAATAATAGTCTATGTAATAGTAATAATAATAATAATGACATTAATAATAATAATGATAATAAGAAAATTATTAATATTATTAAGAGGGACTTTGTTATCAATGATTATATAGATAAGGGTAAGGTCAACTATAGTATTGGTAATAGTTCTCTAGATAGCAATATGCAGGATTATTGTGTGAATAGTAATAATGATGATAGCTTGAGTAACACTAATATTTTATGCTCTAATGTCAAAGAATTTCCTGTCAATAGCAAGGAGGTTTTCCTTCCCTCTTCCTCCCGGAATAATAAGGTGGTTAACCTTTCTTGCTTTTCTTTCGCCCCTTCTGTTTTTAGTCTTTTAAGCAAGGGTCTGAACTTTGCCCTTGCTCTGAGAAGAATCCCGGTGGATGACATTATTTGTGATGTTGAATACGGGATTAGAGATCTTACTAACAATATTAAGGATACTATTAGGCAGGATTGTGCTGTCATCCTTAGGAGGGCTAAGCCCCCTCGAAGGAACCTCAGCAGGGAGGAATTCTATGCCCTGAAGTCCTTAAATCAGAATGCAAATATTGTCGTTCTAAAAGCTGACAAAGGAGGGGCTACAATTATCCTTAACAAAGATGATTATCGTAAGAAGATGTTAGATCATCTTCACAATAGCGACAATTATAAAAAACTGCCCAAGAACCCTCTGAAGAAGATCTCCAGGGCAGTGGCCCTAGCCATCAAGTCTAGCAGCTCGGTGGGTTCCCTGTGCCATAAGGTCATTGAGAGCAGTCCTGTCGCTCCTAGGATCTATGGGTTGCCCAAGATTCACAAGGAAGGGGCCCCTCTGAGCCCTATTGTCAACACCATTGGTGGTCCGACATACCTTCTGGCCAAATTTCTGGCCCTTAAACTTAAGCCCCCGGTTGGCCGCACTGAGTCCTTCGTAAAGGACTCTACATCCTTCGTCATGGAGCTCAAGGATATTAGGCTTAACCCTGAGGACATTCTGGTCATCTTTGATGTGGTCTCCCTAT
Source organism: Pinus taeda (assembly GCA_000404065.3). NCBI lineage: Eukaryota > Viridiplantae > Streptophyta > Pinopsida > Pinales > Pinaceae > Pinus > Pinus taeda. Next base: position 63,168 of record APFE031499378.1, read on the forward strand.
ATACTTGTATCCCTATAAAGGAGGCCTTGGAAGTGATTTATCGCCTAACTGATCCTGATACCGCTCATTTGGTGGAGATTTGTCTCACTTCCACTTTCTTCTATTTCGAGGGGGAGTTCTTTCAGCAGACATGTGGTGTGGCTATGGGTTCCCCCCTTTCCCCGATTGTTGCGAACCTTTTTATGGAAGATTTCGAAGCCAAAGCTCTAGCCTCAGCTCGTCTTCTTCCCAAGCTTTGGAAGAGGTATGTAGATGACACTAATGTCATCTGGCCCCATGGCCATGAGGAGCTGGATCGTTTCTTCAATCACCTTAACGATCAGTCCTCTGCCATTAAGTTCACCATGGAAAAAGAGGTCAATGGTTGCCTCCCTTTCCTGGATATTCTTATTTCGAAGAACAAGGACGACTCTCTCTCCCACTCTGTGTTCTGAAAGAAAACGCATACTGAGCAGTATCTTCATGCCGATTCCCTTCATTTCCCTGCTCAGAAGATGGGTGTTCTCAACACCCTCGCTACTTGTGCCCTTAGGATTTCGGATAATGAGAGCTTTGATAAGGAGAGATCCCATCTCCTTGATGTCTTTGTGGAGAATGGATATAGTAGGCGCCTTGGTCAAAAGGCTTTTCTTAAGGCCTCCAGAAATGCGTTAATTAAGAAAGAACCAAGGGAGCATCGTCTAGGTGTCCATCTTCCATATGTCCAAGGAACCACGGACAAGATTGCTCGGATCCTTAAGAGATATGATATTCCCTCTACCTTCAGGCCCCTCAACACCATCCGAAACTTCCTCTGATCGGTAAAGGATCCTGTTAACCCTAAGGATATGAAGGGTATTTATTTGATCCCATGTTCCTGTGGGACACCCTATATAGGGGAAACGGGGCACTCCATCCAGTAGAGGATTAACGAACATGTGGCTGACCTGAGACATGGGAGAACCAAGTCTTCAGCGTTAGCAGAGCATGTGGATAAGACCAAGCATCAGGTCTGTATTGAGTAGGCCAAGGTCGTGGCCAAAGTTGCTCAGTTCCATCATCGTAAATTCAGGGAAGCCATTGAAATCGAAAGAAGGCCTATCAATCTCAACAGAGATGATGGCTGGAAAATCAGTAGATCTTGGATCCCTCCCTGTCGTCCTAGTATCTTTCTTTTTGTCGTTTTAGTTTCCTTCCTGTCTTCCCTTTCCGTCTTGATCTGGGTTTTTCTATTGGATTTTTATTTATTTATTATTATTATTATTTATTATTCTATGTTACTATTTTTATTCCTATATGTGATATATTATTATTACTATTATATGCATATTATTTATTA